>JBBMHQ010124411.1:0-18964 GCA_037834295.1 Postelsia palmaeformis
ATTCATGGCATGCTACGGGCCAGCCCATGCGACATCCCATGGGACATCCCAACGGATACAGGACTTTGCCGGGGGAGGACACACAATGCATTCGTATCTTTTCTGAAGTCCCATGGGACTCCCATGGGATACACAGCGATGGGTGACCCATGGGTCGTCTATATTTGATTCATAGATTTCTCACGGGCGACCTATGGGCGATCCATGGGCCACAGATCCAGGGGTCACCCATGGCCGACCCATCGGCTGCCACGACAACACTGTGGGCGACCCATGGGTGACCCGTGAGCACGCTCTCTAGATCGGCGCCTTCGCATAGGCAGCCCATGGACCAGCCTTGTAAACCCGGGGACAACCCATGGACGGTCGGTGGATAGTTCATGGGTTCAGAGCGGTGGCACAACTGTGAGGTTTTGGTGGGTTGCCCACGGGTCGCCCATGGATACCGCATAGGGATCTATAACATGAGTTTAACGTTGGCGTTTCATGTGTTCATAGTGGTGTCCCGTGGGCCATCCACCAGTAGCCCATGAGTAACGCATGGCTCGCTCATGGGTCGTCGATGGTTCATCCATGGGTAGTGCATGAATAGCCCGTGGGTCGCCCAAGCATCGGCCGTGGGTCGCTCATGGGTGTTCCTGTGTTCCACGGGTCGCACATGGGCTGCACATGGGCCGCACATGGGTTCCCCATAGATCTCACATGGGCATGTATGCCATGAGTTTATGGTATGGATACCTCAAGACGAGTGTTATACGTTTATCGTGGTGGGCCATGGGACGCCTATACATCACCCATCGGTAGTCCACGAGGAGCCCATAAGTCGTCCACGGGTAGCCCGCGAGCTTCTTGTGATGGCCCATTGGTCGTCTATGGGCGGCACGCCGTCCATGGGCCGCCCGTGTAGCCCATGAGTAGCCCTTGGGTCGCCCAAAGGGTCGCCCATGCGTTTGTCGTGGTGACGAGCTACCTATGAGTCAGCTGCCTACGGGAAGCCCATGAGCTTTTCGGGATGGCCCATGGATCACCTATGGATCGTGCATGTGACGCCCATGATTCGTTATGGGTGGCCCATGAGTGCATCATGGGTATCCCATGAGTTCAAAACGGTGGCCCATGGGTCGCCCAATAGGTTTTAGTAGTGGCCCGTTGGTCGGTTATGGGTGACCATTGTTGAGTCTACCACGCGCCCCCTATGGGAGCACAAGTGTCGCTCAGGAGCCGCCCATGGAACCCATGGGTCGCTCACGGGAGTCCCAAAGACTCTCGTGGATTATCCCTGAGGACACGTATGGCATGCCCCTGATAAGCGCGATAAGGTACCGATAAAAAACACCCACCATGCGCATATCTGCCTTGAGGCACTACTGGTATTAAACACTATGGGATTATTTTATGGAATGTATGACATGCTATATCTGGGTTATCCCATGAGGTACCCCCATTGGATAACCTCTAGGGGTCATAGTACCAGCCTCTTTGTGTGTGTGGATTTATGTATGCTCGTGGAGATGATGATAACGCACACGTGTGGCAACGGACTTACAGCAGCAACATATATTATAATATCATATACCAGTACATGCAGGGTATACGTACTTTGTTCGTGCCGTTTTCTTTTGGCTGGCCGTTGTGCCTTTTGCTTCTTGGGTTGTATAGACTCCGAAATTCCAACAGCTGGTGAAATATCATCAGATTTTCACCTTGTATCACCTCAGATCCGAACGTCTCCGGAGGTTTCGTAAGTTACTGAGGTTTCGTAAGTTACTGGACCTACTAGAGTAATTTGCCGAGTGGTACAGATGGACCACGCATTCTACGTTAAAAACACATAATAAGCTGTTAGGTGGAGCTGGTTTTACGAACTGCTGGCCTGTGTAGTAGTCTTCTGTACAAAAGAAACAGCGAACCAGCCTCAGGTTGCCGCACTTTGTACAAATCGGTTTTGACAGTTACTGCAATCAAAGGGGATGGGGACACACACACACGGAAATAACACTTCGAAACCGGTGCTCGTACGACGTACTACCTGATACCTTGGTACATGGCACAAGTACACGTACATACCAAGCATGATGTGGAGAAGAACGCAACTACAGCAGTAAGTACTGCGAATAAGTTAACAGTGCAGTACGACCAGATACGACACGACTGTCAGAACGTGCAAGCGGCATTTTCTCCGCACCCACCTGCCACCCACAACCGCTCGTATCCGGATCGTCGCTCTCCTTGCACTGCGAAACTGATGTGACAGGTAGCGATATTGGTTCGTGTGCAAAACCAGGAAAACCGTGGTCAGCAACCCCGAGGCCCCCAAGATCGCTTAGCCGGCGATCAGGGCTACCTTCGGCACACAACTGGGAAAGCCGGCGCCGTCCCTCGTTATAAAGCCAGCGCCGCAAGAGCATGCAGCGTCGACCGTTGGATTGCTGTCGTCAGTGATCCAGACCCCGTCGCCTCCCCAAATAGGGTTCCTGCAGTTGAAAACGCACCCGATAGTCATTCCCCACGACACAGCGGAACGAGGCCCTTACTTGGTTGCCGGTCGTACACGAGTATGATATGTCATCATGCTGTGTTCTCGCCTTGTGCTATTTTTGCTTATAATAGGTGCCAGCGGATGACATTGACGCGGGAGGTTCGACTTTGTCGTTGTAGCTGAGCTCGGCGCGCGGTCAGCGGAGGGTGTTTTCGAGGTGAGGGCGGAAGCCCATGATCAGTATCCGACGAGTACGGCCCCGCGCCGGGGTATGTGCAGGAAATAAAAAGTGATGCCTGATATATACAAGCGCGTTTATTTGGCTACATCGTATCATTTGTATAATACCATCGCTAAAAGTACAAGTTCGATTTCTTGATGGGGAAATAAAACGCTTTCGAACGATGCTGATGAGAGAAGAAGCGGAAGAGCAAAACGTGCAGCTGCACGATTATTGGTTGTTGGTGTGTTGGTTTGACGGTTTCACAACTCGAACGGATAATATACTGCTGTGCACCAGGTAGTACCGTACAGTAGTGAACGATCCCCACTCGATCTGCTTTGTCCAGGGCATGGATCCAATCCCTATACACCTGGTATGTAACTTTTTTTTAAATTATTTTATTTATCCTTCGGCGGATTGGTAAAAATGAAGCTTAAGCTCATCACACTTCCACGTTTGCGATTTCGTGCCGTGTGTCAATTTATCCCTTAGACCCCGTTGCAACACCAGACAAAGCTGTTGTTACTTTAGGCACGTTGATCCGACCTGTAACGGTACTGTACAACAACAGTACATACATACATACATACAGCTGCTACTCTTCTGTGTTACACATATCATGCATACGAGTACCTCAGAATGGCAGGAAAGGGTCTACTGAAGATGATCCACGATATATCGAACTTGACGCGGCGAGTCGACGGGCAAACAACACATTGAATTATTCATGCGATAAAGAAAACAAGGCGCGAACTTTTTATTTATTCATTATTTTTAATATTATTATCTTCCGGCGGATTGGTACAAACAAAGCTTAAGCTCACCACACTTCCACGTTCGCAATTTATTTGGTGTCGTGTGTCAACTTAGCCCTTAGATCCCGTTGCAACACCAGACAACACTGTTTGTTACCCCAGGGGCTTTAGGCACGTTGACCCGACCCGACCCCCTAGAGGAGCAGGTGCGGTGGAGACAGCCACCCGGGAGGTTCGACGTAGTGGGGAGTGGGGGGGGAAAGCCTGCTACTATACCGATGTATGTGACCCCCGATTTGAGTTACGAGTATTGGTACTACTAATAATATTGATAGGAGGGAGAGAGAAAACGAGGGAGATAACAAGTGGGATGGGGAACAAGAAATACACGGGAAAAATGAAGAAAGGAATAGCATGACCTGCCAGACGTGTCTCGCTGCTGCCTCAAATATGCTGTACGGAGTGTAAGCGATCATTTGACTACTGCTCGGTGATCCGTGGCTGGCTGATGATGATGTGATCCGACCCCCTTGTGCATTTTTTGTTCAATGTTATGCTGTCGGCGGGTGACCCTATCGAGTCCAAAGGTACTTATTTGGTCCCTTTGATGAAGAAACGTTAAACGACTGAACAACTTAGTCGGCACTGACAATTCGTCGAGTATCACCAATCTTGAACATCATCTATTAATAATGATACTGGCGGTGTATTAATACTATTATTGCGCATACCATCCGACAATGGGGGACACTGCTAATTTACGGAAGGAAATTATATTTGTATTGGAACGGCATCTACGCTATATTATCGGAAGGCAAGCATAACCATAATGTTTGCTGTTCATTAGCCTCATTGGGCGGGGACTGCCTCAACTTAGGCGCCGAGAAGGTAGCTCCTCCGGCAGTATCGATGAAATATCCTCCTTGACACTAATAATTACCGCGCCTGGCTCTCTTTCCACCGGGAGGGGGGGGAGTTCCTGAAATGTCAGCATGGTACAGTACCTGGAAAGTAGCGGATTGACATTTTGGAAGGGCCCCCAGCAGACAGACGTACGCGTGATGGTTTCCTTTTGAAGGCACAGCTTGCACGCTTGGTTATACCTGATGTGCATCTATTACAGGGGACCATATCAAATGGGACCTACGGTACACACAAAAAAAAACTACATATTTCACTACTTTTCCTAACAATATTTGGTCCTACTTACTACTAATATAGTCCCCCGTAATAGACGTGGAGAACACAGTCCCGTGCCCAAGTAGCATCATCCTTGGTCCAACCAACGTACCTGGCTCTGTTCTGCATTGTAGGGCCAGGAACACGCCTGACTCCAATTTTCAGCGTGATGCCTCTAATTTTCGGCGTGGTACTACAAACCTCTAGCTTTTACCTGGTGCCATATGTTGGACTCAACTTTCCTCCCACCCGATCGGTAAAATAGGCACCATTTATTTGAAAGTCTGGTGTGAATACTAAACGTGTACCATATTTTAGGACCGAGAGGTATGTGAGGCAGGGTGCATCCTCCTTAGAACCGCGTACACGTTTTTGAGCCGCACTATTTGTAAGCGCAGTAGTCTGAGGTCCTTTTTGCAGCCGTTATATAATAATAGTCATAATAGCCATGCCCAGAATAAAGGACACACATACGCCCACGCTTCCGCGCTCGCTCGCTACCTGCACCACGCACGAAGCACTCCGACTCCGCTTCACACCCGATGTTGAGTCAGAATTCAGAAAATACCTGATCAAGAAATCACGAATACCTGGCCTAGCGAGCGACCGCTCTCCAGGTGCAAGTTACGGGCCCTGTCTGTTCGCGTGTTCTACCAGTCTGCCACCACCGTTTCGTGCGGTATCCACTAACTTGGTAGTCCCACAAGCGCGATCAACCAAACAGTGCCCGCTGCTGCTGTCGAAGCAAGCTACGTACTACTGATACGTACCAAACCAAATAATATGAAACAACACGCCTGGTTCTCTCTACAACAGCAAACTGCAGATTATTATCATATCGGTTCCCGATTTCTAATAATAATCTTCTTTTAATATATACTGGTACTCATAAATCGTAGATACTATTTTCGTGAAAATCCGAATAACGATTTATGCACAGTATTGGAATCCCACTTACTTGTGGCCAGGAGTATAATGTCCTCTCGATATCCACATCAGAGTCGGAAAGCAGTTCACTTTCACGAACAAAGTGGTACCATTTAGCCAATGCTCCGGCTTTCGGGAGGGTCCTCGACAGACGATTGCTCGCCTTCTGCGACACCGCGGGAACAAGAAGCGTGTTGTGCCGAAAGCACACGGATATGACAATACTACAATGCTTGACGAAAGCCTGACTTTCGCGGAAGGAAATTGTCTGGCTCCGTTGAATGAGGCGATGCAAGGAGGACACGTGTTTGCCTGGCTCCGTTCTGCAGTGCGATGCAACTACATACAGTAAGATAACTATGTCGTATTTATGGCACCATGTAGCCAACGATTCGGCTTTCGGGAGGGCGCTGAACAGGCATAATATTGTGCGCGCCCTTTCCGCCGCGGCTTAAGATCTTGTCGTCACAAGCCCCGCCTGCAGAAAGCGTGCCCTCGCCGTCCTGTCGCTGTTGCAGCGTCAGGCAGTGATGTTGACGCCGGTAACGGGCTCACGCGGACGGTGGTAATGTGGGGGCGCTTTCGTCCGCGTGTAGTCTCCGCACCCTTGTTGGGCGAAATGAAGGTGGTGAAGTAGGCAAAGACAACTAGCGCTACAAAAGCGGCTCCCATCTACGACCAAAACAAAGCGTTCAGACAGAGCAGCACAGCACAGCGGGGGGGAGAACGTGGAGGGATAACTGCTCACTCTTAACTCGGGTTGCTTGATAACTATAAGGGGGTAAAATGAGGAGAATACACGAATAAAAGAAACAGCAACACGCCTGCCCAAGCTCAGAGCGAGATACGATCCAGAACGGTCGGAACGAGACGCCAATCAGGATGGATATCTTTCAGGATGATTATTTACAACGACACTGTAGTTTCATCATTTTGCTTACTTGGTTTAATACCCCTGCCTGAGACTAAAAACAAAAACTGCGTGCCGTTTTTTAATATCCCTGAACACGATGTGGTTAAGCTGTTCTATCAATAGCTCCAAGGTTTCATGTACCACGCCATGCGTATTAAGCGTCGTGACGATAACAATAGTTTTCTTCCCGCGCAAACAAAGTGAAGTCGGAGAGTTTAGCCGGATACATGGGGTCAACTCGCTTTTCACGATGAGTAACTCGTGAACGAGGACGTTAAAGTTCGCGAGCAAAGCTCCATGACACGCCTCGAGTACCTGGGGTATGTTGAAGAATAATGGAGTGCCTCTCCCGACCACAGCAGTCAGATGGCGCGTCGCAGCTGCCACCACATGGATGGCAGCGAGCGAGCTCAAAACCGCGGCTTGAGACTGAACACTCTTCTTGGCCTTCGCGTAGAATTCTTGAGATGGCGCGGAGGCCTACTATATTGAGCGGTGGATATAGCATACGAGGCGAACGAAAGACACAAACATACACATAGGTCACCAGTAAAATATGAGGCGATACTCGCCACAACTAGTAAAAATTTTGGCGATAGCACCGAGGTGCGACTAACCTGATGCAAGAAATGGTACAGTATGAAACGAAAATAGCCGTGTACAACATGGGTATTAGAATTTGGCTACTTTTTTCTAAATTCAAGTTGGGTCCACATACCTACGACTGAGGTATGGTTCACGTGCGAAACATGAACGCTTTGACCTTGCGGTCGATATAAAAAAAATTAAAGTGTAGTGTACGATTCATCAGGTGTATGAATATACTCCTTGCAGCAAGTTATGTACGCTTGCAGCCTCAGGCGAGCAGTGTCTTCTATATACCACGCGCGTATGTACACGTTGTGGAGTCCTGGAAACACCAGTTGGGATTTCAGAGTATCACATCTACTGTAGTACTTTCATTATCACATAGTCTCATGTATTGCTTTGCCTTTTCCCATGATCCTCTGATTCTGTTGCTGGGTAGTTAGTTTTCGGTATTCATTGTAGATTACCTCGAGCAACGCTCCCGCCCCGCTCGCGAACAATACTCCCCATATTTTTCTCTTCAGCATGAATAATCAACACCCCTGGCCTCGGGTTTCCAGTACCCAAAGCATCTTCTTATCTCTATGTCTATGTCTGAAGTTCAAGCTTACAAAAAAACGCATGACAGTATGACTCGAGCGTTTGCCTCTTGGGTTGTATTTCGCAGGGCTTCAGCCGTCAGTCCACCCCTTCCTACACCAGCGGCATACTATTGGTAATACTGATACACAGGCCAATTGCACGACAATAGGTTATGATCCTCGATTTTTTACGCGTAATGTCTCCACATCATCCTGTACATCATCGATATAATAAAGCTGGTACACACGCTGCACGATATAGGTTATGAGCCTCGACTTATTACTTGGACTGGCTCCACAACATGTTACAGCGAATAAATACCTTGTTGGTCATGATCACGCTGCTCACTTTATGGAGTAGATTGATCCGACGAACTAGCATCAAACACGAGAGGAGGTATGAACTACGGTACATCGAATCCAACGAGATATACCCTCACCTTAGCGCTGGAGGTGCCGATAAAGCGCGTCATTAGTGCAGCCGCGTAAATGACGAAGGCGGCCTAGCTACCCAAAGAGCACGCGCAGCAATTTGTCTCATCAGCATGGTCGGGCAGGATTGCTACAGCGACGTCAGTTCATTGTATTCACGAGCAGTCTGAGGTTTGTAGTTGAAATTCCAAGCTACGTCTGCGATTCTTGATCGAAGTACCAAGGTAACCGAACGGACTCGTATCCGTACGCAGCTCGAATCTGTGGATCGTTCGACTTCTAAGTATTGCAGTCATCCGTCCCCATCGAATCGCGCGGCGCACTACTGCTGCGCCTACGCAGGCACGTCACGACGGTCCAGTCAGGACGGGGTTTGCCCTCTAGTCAGCACTGCCCCGAACAGGAAATGTTAGGGCGTTTCTTCTTGCCTGGAAGTGTTCACCATGCCCTCCAGGTATTTCCGTATTTTCGACGACTTTCAGGGAAAATGGTAAGGAGGATGTTGGAGAGATTTGAACCCCAGAGTGGCTTTTACAACAGTAAATATGCACCCTAACCATTTTGTTGTTCTTGGTATTTCTCAGGCTCGCAGTCTGCGACCACATAATTAACACCTCTTCAGAATAAGGAACCGGGACGGACATTAGATGTTTCGATGGAGCTGGGTGGAAAAGTCGATTCAATAGGAGGACAACACATACTCTAACCATCGAGCTACCAGCCAGCGCTCGCTGTTAGCTCAGTGACTAGGGTGTGTGTATAATATCTAGGGTGTGTGTATAATATCATGCCTACATTACTATTTCTACAAATGTGCTTTGATGGTTAGACGCGTGTGGCGATAGCGGTACTACTACAGCTTATTTGTGCAAAAACTATTTATAACCGACAGGTTCTTTCAGCTGATGAGCTGCTACCCAACCATTGTACTGTACCGTTGGGATGCTGTCCTTGGTGTTTGATCACTGTCAGGCCCGTGCTGTGGTATGTAAACCGTTCTGACTGATGGGGCTCCGTAAGGGCACCGAGTGATGTCTTCCAACATCGTTCGAATGCCGTGAATGTTGTACAACTTTTTCCCGTTGTATACCTAGGTCCCGTTGGATTGCCGTCATCTTCGTTTTTGTCAGTCTCTTTGGGGGTGAGTCGAGATGATCTCAAGTTAGAACCCTCATTAATTCCAGGGACTATGTACCCATGCCGTATCGTTCACGATCCTTCGTTTAAAACCCTTTCAGGGCTGCCGTCTCGTTTTTCGGGAACGAAGTACTAAAAATCTAAGTAGTTTGTCCCCAGAACGAGGCTGCAGCCTTCAAAGGGTTAAACTTGCTGTATAAGGCCATGGGATCGCTCATTGGGTCGTTCTGTCATTTTTTTCGAAGTCAGGGTTCGGGTTACCCCCGAATGACTTACTATTAGTATAGGAGGCGTTCTACGATAGAGGTTCACCACAATGTTTCTGAGGCTCCTCACCGAAGGAGCTCCATACCTCACCCGAAAATTGACTCCAGTAAAAAGTAAGTTGCATCGTGATGAATACTGTCATGGCCCAAGTCTCGGATTTTACGATAGAGGTGGCAAATTTTCGTCTCATTGTTTTTGAATGACGGAGCTCCTCAACCCAAAATCGTCGGAATGCCAGCCTTGTTTCGGAAAAATATTTTTTTTCACAAACTTGGACCGTGGGATTATTTATCAGGATGCAATTTGGTTTTTTGCTGATGCCAGTTTTTAGGTGAGATATGGAGCTCCTTAAGTGAGGGGCCTCAGAAAAATTAGGGTGAACCTCTATCATAAACCGCCTCAAGCAACAAAGAAAACACATTTTCCGAAACAAGATTGGTATTCCGACGATTTTGGGTCAAGGAGCCCCGTCGTTTAGAAAAAGTTTGACGGGAAATGTGCCACCTCTATTGTAGAGCGCGTCATAGAGCCCCTCGAGTAAGGAGCCTCGGGAAACAATATAAGGTGCATTCTCTATCGAAGCATGCATCTCCACGAGGGGTCTGGTCGAGACGTTTTGTAGTTGTTGTTGTTGTTGTTGCATAAAATCATTGCTTCTCACCGCTACCGTTGCCCCAACGGCTGCGATAGCGTCTGATATCCGCGCCGGCCAAAAAGGGGGGAATAAGAAATTCATTGCCCCGACGGTAGTGCTGCCGCCCACACCCAACCATCTGATGACGAAAAGAGATCTTGAGCCTCCGCCGCCTCTGGCAACTTCGCGGCGAAGCTCTTGGGAAGTAATAACTCACAAGAGCAAAATGTTCCGCCGAACCAGGCAGATAGATGTCTAAGCCGAACAAAACAAGCGATCCAGCAATGGTGGCACTCCCTTGACGAGTCACAGCACAACTAGTTCATTTATGGCACGTCATTAGCCTAATTGTCATCATTATACATGTTTGTAGCACATCGAACGTCGGAGACGGGAATAACAACGGTATCTGCAGTATCTACATCCGCAAACTCACTTTACTTCACAACACAAATGCCCCACTTTTTCCGCAGTGTTGTGCCGTATGGGGATAAAGGCCGAATGGTTTCCTCGGCATGATGCGCCAACCCGCCCCGTTCCCAAAGAGAAAACGCGAACGTCTTTTCTCCTCCTCTGACGTTCTGAGGATTGTTCAAGCAGGATGCTACGGTGGAGCGCAGTGACTCGTCGGTATACACTACCGTCGGTATATGCACCATGGTCGGTATACATTATCGTCGTTTTACACTAGAAAGCCGTGCTACGGGTAAAGAGCGGGGTTTTACTTGATTATAGTACCCCCCCAAAAAATGCCGCTGACGAGGTCAACTCTCAAACTAGCTAATATATTGCCATCCGATGTGTCTTGCGTGCTCTTATCTGCTTGCCAATTTGATGGTGTATCGCGCATCTTTGGTTGCAACTTCTTATTATATACTCTATGATCAACGCCGGTTGCTGCGTGGCTTACTAACAGTATAGAGCTCTTCATGCCAGGAGCCTCGTCATATCACGCAAGCACTGTTAACTCTACCGTTCCACACGCCCGGTGTTAGCCACGACAATCACTCCCCCACCATCCACCCTAGGTTCATAGCTCAGTGTAATAGTCATTAAACGTAAGGCAGAGAACCCTGCGGTAGCTGCCTGTCTTGCGTCCTGCCGCTGCTGTGGGGTCTGGTCGCCCGTTTCTTGGGCCGGTCGCCCGTCACGAAAGAGCGCACGACTAAGAACAAGAATGGCCGAAGTACCTGGAACCTTGTGATGTTCTTTCTTGTTATTTTTAATAGTATATGCGTATCATGTCCTACGAATTCAAGACACGAAAGAGACTCCGACCACGAGACGTACGATATAGACGCACCTGCGAAAGTAACACCTCCACCCAGAACCCAGGCAGCATGGAGCACGCATATAACGCCATCGGTACAATCGCGCAGTAGATCGCCTGAACCACGCCAGGATCCGCAAGGCTAGTTTTTCCTGCCCGTATCGCCAGGGAAAGCCCCACGAGCCCCATTCCTACCGAATACCCACTGCATGCAGAGGTTAATCGAACAAATGTACCAGGGAGGTATGCCTTAAAGCCGTATCTATGGTGCACTCGGTTATTTACATTATTGACTTTTTTGGTCCCCTGTACTTTCGTGAGAGCTTCCACCAGCTTCCATGGAAGTAAACAGCTTCCATGAAACAAAGCCATTCTGGGGAAATATACGGAGGACTGGACGGGTACTAGAGAAGCAAAAGCACACGCAGTAATAGAGGAAGCTGGTTGGTAACCGACCTGCGACAACTATATTGTTGCTGCGAGGATTAAGGTAGAACGTATTATTGTTGTGCCTACCATTCGTCAATGTGCAGCAAGACGAGCTTCATCGTTGATCACTAAGAAACTTTCCCTGCAAGAAGAAAAACCCAAGGAAAACAATTGTTTTATTTAAAGAGGGAATAATCGAGCGAAACATCGTAACACTTTTTTAAGAAGCATCTCTCCCTAGTTTCTCGGAACAAGTTGTTATTCCCTTCTGGAGGCGTTTTTGGGCCCCTTGGGTTTGAGGTCTTTCTGTACATTACACCGAAAAAACGCTTACCGGTAGAAGACAATAAATACTAACAACGTGAAAAGCCACGTGCGGATGATAAACGTACAACCAGAGAGAACCTGCAACATCAGTCGGTTCAGGCCCCTACGTCAGCCATGCGTCTTCAAAATATTTATGTCGCCCCGACTAGAGATGGGGGTCCGTTTTGTTTTTTGTCGATCACTCAAATAAGTTTTAATAGCCCCTGGGAAGTGCTATTATAGGGGAACATAGGTACGATGCTTTCAGGGATGCAATCCAGTTTATCAACTTCGCCTTGGTTTTCTCTGTCGCCTGGTCGTAACTCTGACTCGGGGTCATATAGTAGCCCCTCCCCACTGCGAATCGTGCCTTGCATTTTTATTCGCGAGAAGAGTTCATCTCTTTCTTCTATCGTCAGCTCGTGTCTCATGTAATGCCCTATTGGGCGACCTATATATACTACATAGTATGTCCCGTGGGTTATACTGTGGGATGTCCCAAGTTGTGTCTTATGGGATGGAAAGCATCTTGCTAGATGTCTCATAAGACGTCCCATCGGATGGCACACAGTATGTCATGTAAATCATGGGGTGTCCAACGGTATGTTCTTCTAACCCTATGGGATATCCTATGGAAAATTCCATGGGATGTCCCATGATGTTTCCCATGGAACGTCCCAATGGATGTCCCATGGGCTGGCCCATGAAAGGTCAAACACACGATGGAATGCTGAACCCTAAGCGCGACAAACAAATGAAGGCACGTATCGGGAGGGAGAAGGGACAAGACCTGTGACCACGGCTTGTCTAGAAGAAGACTGCTGAGGGTAAAACCTCCTACGAGTTCAGCTGGAAAGTGAAAGTGGTAATATTTCAAAACAGACGTTTGACATCTCATCGGATGCCCCCTGGCATGCTGCCTGAAACTGTCCAAAGTACCCCCGTGAGTGGAATACATCCCATGGGATATCGCATGGGCTATGGGTTATCCCGGACTCCATGATCGATGCAATGGCCCATGGGATGACCTATACTATGTCATATACCCAAACCGATGTCCCATGGATGTTTCCTAGTCTCTAAGTAGCCCTAGGCCATGTCCCATTGGGTGCCTCATGGGGTGGAAACATCCTTTGTGATGTTCCATGATTTTTTCCATGGGATGCCCGATGGCTCAAACACGTATCATGGGCTGTCCCTCGGAATTACGCATTGCATGTTATATATCCCATGGTATATCCTCTGGGATGTCCCCTGAGATGGCCCACTCTATTCTGTGGGAGTGATGTGTCCCTTGGAAAGCCCCATGGGCTATTCCATGCTCCATGTTCCATGGGTTATCCCGTGGGATAGCTGTCAGTATGTCATACATCCAATAATCTATCACATAGTCTCTCAATAACCCTATGGAATGTCTCATGGGACAACAAACATCTTATGAGATGTCCCATGAGATGCGGCATCGGATGTCCCATGAGCTGGCCCATAGTAGGCCAACCGTATACTTGGTACCATTATATGTTATACATCCCATGGGGTGTCCTCTAGGATGCCCCCTGAGATGGCCCGCAGTGTTCCATCGATATACTGTATCTCATGGGATGTCCCCGTGCACTATTATATGCCCTGTTTCACATGATATGACCGATGGGATGGCTTTTATTGCAGTATGTCATACATACAGTACGGTATCCCATGGGATGTCCCATACCGACAGTCTCCTGATGACCTTGTGGGATATCCCATGGGATGTTTCACGGGGAGGGAGGATCCCATGAAATGCCCCATGGGCTGGCCCATAGTATGATAGAATCACCGTGAGACGTCCCATAGGATACATGATATGCTATGAGCCATTTTATGAAACAACGCTTGGGACATATCGCACCCATAGAACTACTGGGGAACATGCCTGTAGGATGTTTAACATCCTGTGAGGCCACCTTTGGGATGTCCTATGGGATGTTTGACTCGTCCATGGAACGTTCCAAGGGACTCTACAATACCAACAAGTCATCTCATTGGACATCCCATAGGACATCCCGTAAAATTGCCAGGATACTATGGAATATACCATAGACCATCCGATGAGAGTATCATATGTATACACCCCATGGAATGTAGAACATGCTGTGGGCCAGCCCAGGAGGCGTCCAATTATACCGATATCACATTAAATAGGCAATCCTGCGGGACGCCTCGTAGGGTAGCCTTCAGAGGGTTACGAGAATGTAGGACACCCCATAGGATTACTGCAATATCGTACGATAACATCACGTTGACATGCCATGAGACATTTTATAGGATTTCACCAAGGCACAACGGGGTATCCCATGGGATGCATGATATGCTATGGGCCAGCCCATGAGATGTATGACATACCATAGGCTAGCCCACAGGATATCTCTTTGGACATCCCATACCAACGTGTAATGTATGACCAGGTTTCTCAAGCCCCATGGAAGTGTCATGGCACACACTGCCATTTGCGAGTAATTGATGGCCCACGGTTCAGTAGCTCATGGGTTCGTGGCCTATGGTAGCACCCGTGTTCATGAATGAGGTATGCGCCGACCGTGGGTTGCTCACGGTCCATTGGTGGCGGCCTATGTATCGTCCATGAGTGAGCTACCAGTCGGTGGCCCACGGGCCATCAGTGTGCGCCCTTATGAGTAGTCCATGGGTCGTCCGTTGGGCCACACACGGGCCACCCGTGGGTGTCATCCACGAACTACTCATGGGTCGCCACCATAAAACTGTGGGCGATCCATGGGTGACCCATTTCAACTCTTTGTCGTCCCACGGGCGATCCATTGGTTGACCCTCTAGACCCATGCGCGACCCATGGGCAACCCATGGGCAACCCATAGGCCACCCCTTAAACCTCAGGGGCGGCCCCATGAGCGACCATATGGGTCTTTCCCCATTAACTAGTCATGGATAACCCAAAGGGTCGCTCGTGAGTAGTACATGAGTCGCCCCTGGGTCGCACGGGTAGTTCATGAGATTATCGTCGTGACCCAATGGTCACCTAGTCGATGGCCCATGACCTATGGGGTGGTCCATGAACATGTAGTCGTGACAAAAGGGTTGCATGCCTTCCCGGGTCGCCCATGGGTAGCCAGCACATGGGTAGCCCGTGGGTCAGCCATGGGTAGACCATGGGTAGGCCGTGAATGTTCCATGGGTCGCCGATGGGTCGCCCATGGGTGAACCACAATGTTGTGCTGATCATCCGTGGGTCGCCCATGGATCGCCCATTGCTCGTCTATGGTTCGTTCATGGCGTAGCCCATGAGTATTCCATAGATCGCCGATGGGTCACCCATGGGTAACCCACGAGGTTGTGGTGGTCGCCGATGAGCTCGTAGTGATGGCCCATGGATCGCTCATGGGTCATCCATGAGGTTTTGGCGGCGGGCCTGATTTTTCTATGGGTCACCCTTGAGATTTCCTTATGTTTCACCCCTGGTACCCCATGAGTCTGCGAGACTGCGATGGGACCCCCGTGGGTACCCCATATATCGCTTACGAGTCACCCATGGATCACCGCCATGAACCCAAGGATCACCCATGGAATTCCCATGGGAGATTCCTGGGTATCCGGTGAAATGCCACTAACAAGTGCGAAACATTACCCATGGTTAACATCAATGACGTGCATATCTGCTTTGTACTCGAAACATTATTCCACGCTGGTTTGCCCCTCAAAACGTGAGTGCGGCTCGGAAAGGAAAAATAGGTTATTAATAGTGAGATAATCCCGTAGACCATGGGATATTCCCATAGGGGCTGTAAGAGACTTCAGCTCTACGGGTATTTCATGGGATGTATTGTATAATGTGGGCCTTCCCAAGGTACACCCTATGAGATATGTCGCACCTATATGACCAATAGTATGGACACTCATTCCATGAGACATTCCATAGAAGGTACCTGGTACCTGGTATGGCGTCATGGGCCATCCTAGAGAGTTATTCACAGACCTGATGGGGCATCCCATGAGACAGGGGACAACCCACTAGACACCCCGTAGGACGTATTTCATACGATGGTCCATCCCACGGGACATGCCATGGGATTACCCACGGCATACTGTAGTATTGTGTCAGCCTCTTTCTTTGCGTGCGGAGACATAGAGATGGCAGTAACGCCTGCACGTGGACACAAAATGAATGTGTACGAGATTCACTATATTTTTATGCGTACACATAGTTTTATAATTATTACGGTATACCTGGTACATAGTTATGTGCGTGCTTCTGCTCTGTGTGGTGGCAACGGCGCGCCAGCTTCAGGTCCCTGCGGTTTTTGGTTGTGACACAAAAGCTCAAAAATCAAACTGAAGGGCGAAAACATCATTGTACTTGGATCGCTGGGGTACTGGTACGTACAGCATGCATAATAACGTAAAGACGACCAAATACCGTATGGCTGTACAGGATGCACATAAATACCGTATGTACAAGGAGCAGTACCGGGTAGGTAAACGATGTGTCGATTCGCGAGTGCTCCGCACCCACCTGCCACCCACAAGCGCTTGTATTCGAATCGCCGCCCTCCTCGTGCTGCGACACTGTTGCGCCAGGTAGCAGTATCGATTCGCGTGCAACAACAGGAAGCCCGCGGTCATCAATCCCGAGATCCCGAATATCGTTTAGCCCGTAATCAAAGCTGCCTTCGGCACACAGCTGGGAAACCCGGCGCCGTCCCTCGAACTGAAGCCGGCGCCGCAAGAGCAAGTGGCATCGACCGTTGGATCGCTATCACCGTCGTCGGTGGCGATGCAGATACCGTCACCTCCCCAAAGAGGGTGCCTGCAGCTGAGAACACACCCGACAGCAGTCATTCCTTACCAGGCAGCGAACGGCGCTGCTATGATACGAGTATGTTGCCGTTCGTACTTATGTTGCATCATCTTCATCCGTCAGCTTGAGTTTTCTTCGCTGCTGTATTTATACAGTTGATTGAGGTCGGTGTTTGCCGCGGAAGTCGTTGTAGTAATAGATGAGCTCAGCGCACGGTCAAAGGATGCTCTGAGAGGAGATGCCGGATACTAGCACCCTACTTTGAGGGCAGGCCCTTGGGGTCTCCGCAGATAACAAGACATCCATTCGACGGTGCAGCTACAACTGCAGCTTCAGTACAGTAGTATTGGTACGCACGTGCAGTACCATTTGCATTATGTACATAAATAGGAGGTTCGGTGTCTTGGAATTAAAAAACGGTTCCGAACTATGCTGCGTGGTGTTAAAAAAATACGGCGGCATGCTTGATTATTGTGTTGGCTTGACGGTTTCACCGCTGCGGGTTTAGTTGACCATTGATCCTTTGACACTAATCGGTACCGATACTCGTACGTAAAAACTGGCATGGTACTCGTATGTATATTGTCCAGTTTCCCAAGCGTGCACCCTCTGGTATCTTGCTGCAGTAGATCCTGTCGTAAATCCCAGCGAGCCGCGGGTATTCACTGACTCCAACCGCCGTCTGGTGTCTTGATATTGCGAGGAATACGCATGTCTTCCGGGTGCGTTTTCCAATGCAGGCACCCGCTGTGGGGAGGCGACGGGATCTGCATCACCGACGACAGTAGCGATCCAACGGTCGTTGCTGCTTGCTCTTGCGGTACCGGCTACATTTCGAGGGACGGCGCCGGATATCCCAGCTGTGTGCCGAAGGTAGCCCTGGTCACCGGCTACATGGTCTTAGGGGTCTCGGGATTGCTGACCGCGGCTTTCCTGCTCATACACGCCCATCAATACCGCTACCTGATCATGCGGCATCGCAGTACGAGGAGAGCGGCGATTCGAATACGAGCGCTTGTGAGCGGCAGGTGAGTGCTTGAGAGTGGCAGGTACTACTACTGTAGGTGTGGCTAGGCCAGGGAGTAAAATGTGAGTGGTGCACAGTAGTGTATCTTGCACCTGTCTATGGCTCTTCTCGCCGTATACGTGAGCTACTGCATATACTTCGTAGAATGTGCAAGTAGGAGACATTCCCTACAAACAGAAGACACGGTTTCAGTAGATGAATCAAGGCAATTCATTACCAGTCTCTCGGTCTCACTCAAAGCAGTATCACAACACCAGCCCACTCTGATGCGTAGTATTTGCAGAAATACGATGAATTCGTGGAAACCCCAATTCCACAAGCTAGAACATGAGTCATAGATGCGGTTTCTCCACAATCACTCGGATATACTCTGAACAACAAGTTTACGAAGCCGACAGGGAATCTGACAAAAAATACAGCAAGGAAGGCTTAGCCGTAAGTGACAGAAATAAAGCGTCAACAAAGCAATACCAGAACAACCGCTGGGGATATCTCGTGGTTGCATAGTTTTCGGTTGCTGTAATGTACTACTCATATTGATAACGCCGGTTGCCCCGGGGGTATAGTGGCTGCCCTAGAATGCGGCTAGCACTGATTCCGTGAGTTGAAGCCCGACCGTCGTGATTATTTGGGGGTTTGCAAAAACAAAGCGGAATCCGCTGCTGAGAGCGCATGGTAGGCGCAATTTGACGCCAGTTGACGAGGGAAGAAGGAACCGGAATCTTCTCGCGATGAAAATGCAAGACAATAATCGTGAAGGAAAGGAGGGAGAAGAGTCTGCTTTGTGGCCCCGGATCTGAGTTACGACTGCGTAGGAGGGAGAGAGAAAAAAGAGGCGAATATAGCGAATACATGGGAAAAAGAGAGGAAACATTGGCCTCGATTTCAGTTTCCCAAACAGATTTAGTCCTACCTGTATATATACCTGTAGTAGTGTCCTTTTGACGTTTCGTGACCACGGGCCAGATTTGCCATTTATTTTACTACTACAGGCAGTACTCCGCTATAAT
>JBBMHQ010124522.1:1995-20147 GCA_037834295.1 Postelsia palmaeformis
CGCAGGCTACGCAGGCTACGCAGGCTACGCAGGCTACGCAGGCTACGCAGGCTACGCAGGCTACGCAGGCTACGCAGGCTACGCAGCGTGTATGATCCACCCGCGGGTTAGCGCCTTTGACGCCATCCGAGTAACAGCGTGAAGCGAGCACCTGAAATCGTTTTAGACAGCGGAGCGCAAGGCGCCTGTGAGAACGTTAGGAGTGGAGTACGCCCTTCGGGACCTTCATTCGCCTTCGTCTGTTTTACGGCGCTGCTGACCCCGGCGGTGGTGGCCGCCAAGGTTCAGAACGACAAGCTAAGGGATCTGCTCATTTTTGACAATCCCAACCGAGAGAGAGGCGAACACGCCTACCGTTCCTTGGGAGATACCAAGCATTGCTGAGTTGCATCGCGCTCTGGGAACTTGCTCGGTACAGAGAAAACAACCCCGCAATACCTCACCTTCTCACTTCCCTTTCTAGGTTCGGAGGTGTCGCCCGCGGGATTTGGCTCATCTCACTCGCAAACGCACCGGAATCATGAAGGGAAGGGAATGCACATTGTTTTAGCGGAAGGGAAGAACGCTTGTTTTGTATAGCTTTGTCGCAAACGCTCTAAATCAAAGTCATTTATTTATATTATCACAATTTGTGTTGATAGATGTGAGGGTGTTAACCACTGAGCTATGGGGGTAAAATACTGATCGATTACCCAGCCCAGGGTAATCCGTATAACACTCTCACCTCCTCTGAACGGCGGGATCTTTGGGATGCCAGGACCGTATATATCCGTCTGTACGCTGGCCCACCCGCTGCGTTTCATTCCCTGGGGAACCAGGGAGATGTGACGTCTTTGGCACGCGCAAGCGTTTCTATAGAGAAACGTTCGAAGTGGGGTTCGAACCCGTGGCCTGGACGACGCCAAATGTGAGGGAGTTATACCTCCTGAGCTATAGGGGTAAACTACCGATCGATTATCTAGCCCAGGGTAATCCTTATAATGTAGAACTATGACAACAATCCACACGCCGTTCGATATCAGTAAATGAAAATTGGTGTTGTCGCTTTTTTTTATCCCCCCGCTTTCGTGGTACAATGCGCATCCATAAAATAGCATTTTCGATCTAGGTCCAATCTGGTCATCTTCAAGACATGAACATCCTGCAGCATCAGAGAATCGCTGGATTAATAAACACGACATTGTCAATGCAGTCAAGGACAACTAACTGTAATAGGCACGATATTGAAAATATAGTCAAGGGCGATCATTCGTATTAATTGTGACACCCTAGAGAGTAAACGATCACCATTCGAGTTTTTTGGTGTCACCCACGCTTTTATTTTGTTATGGCGCAGTATGATGTTTGTGGAAAAGTGCGTCGGCTTGAGGTCGCAGAAGACAGTGATCTATCACCCACCTGAACACCACACCACCCAACTTTGATCTGACTGTCATGCAGAATTGAAAGCAAAGATGGATTAATCCCGTTGTTGGCTGAGTACAGGTATCGCCCGGTAGTAACGGCAGATACTTGCGATCTTGTGCCACGTTTATCATAGTGGTGGTGCTCCTGGCGACGCACAGGCGAGAACGGAAGCGTTTCTCGGTCTTGACCACGGAAAAGACAGGTGCCCATCTCTCCTCCGGAGCTTTGCCACTCACCCTCAATCGGAATGTCTTGGGCTCACAAGAACGCTGTATTGTTGACCCCGTTGATTCGTTCGCCGGCAGGCCTTCGTATTCCACCAACTAGAACCAAACTGATCCTTGCAGATATTGCGCCACGACTATCAATTTGCCAATAGGATGCTCTCGGCGTGACATAGGGTGCGATATTCTTATAAAAGTGTGCGCCGGCCCGAGTGTGCAATACCCAGCTGTCGATCGCCTCGAAAGCTACTACTGTAATACCACCACCCGCGTTCTACCTGACTGTGCTGAACAATGCTGGTCCAGAGCGATTCCCATTGGTTCGACAACATGTATCTTTTGACTACCTTCTGAAACCAACGAATACTTGAAACTCATGTCAAGGACTTCATCAGAGTTATCGTGCGCAGTGACGAACGGCCAGAGTGTGCAACCGACGTGTTTGCCGGCGTGACCACGCAGAAGACAGTTGCTACTTGTTGTCGATATCTCCTCGAACGAAAAGCACCCACCTCACTCCGCGCATACAACAGGTATTTTACGTGTCGTATCTGCCACGTCGGGATGTAGTCCGGACTCGATCCGCGGGCTACCCCACGCCCTACTTCCCCAGTAGGGGATGCGCCTTTTGTACGAGTATGACAGATATTTTTCGTATCGTATCTGCTATGTCGGGATGCAATCCGGGTTGGATGCACGGGTTAACCCACACCTATTTTCCCCATAGTAGAAACGCCTTAGTACCGAGGTGTTTTTCGAATCGTATCTGCCATGTATGTGGGATATTAACCCGGGCTCGACGCACGGATTACCCCACGCGCCTTATTTCTCCGATGGTGGAAGGGCCTTTAGTACGCAGCTTTTTTTTTCGCATCGTATTCGCCATGTGGGGTGACTGTAATCCGGGCTGGATGCAAGGGTGACCGCTAGCCATATTTCCTCAGTGGTGGGAGTGCTTACCCGTACAAGCATGCCAGCAGCTGCTCTCCCAATACGGCAGGTTACCGAGGAGATTCTGTGCGAACGCTCACCATCGGTTTCCCGTTCGCAGCAGGCCAGACACGCACGATTGTTGTGACGATAAGTATTTGCGCACCTGGTATGCTGCAATACACCAGGCACAACACATAATAAGCACGCACAAACTGTACTTGGTAGAGTTTGGGTGTAGCGCTCGCCACTGAGGACATTTTCTTCACCCGTTATTTTCAGCGTCCTTAAAAACGTGAGCATAATGCTTTCCCTGGTATTTTGTTTGGTTGTGATCATGGGCTCATGATGTGCCAGGTTGCTGAACAAAGGTAATATTCCGACCATAGACTCAAAGCCTGAGATTTCCGGAGAGATACGTAATTTCAGGAGCAACGGACGGTACGGAGGGTGGGATAACTTTTAGGCTCTTGTTTTTCCGCCGGTTGGAGCGAGACACTCAACCAAGTGCCTCTAGCCTTTTTTGTTTTTGCAGTTTTTTCATCTTTTAACTACAGCATTCCTGTTTTCAGGACAAACCACCCGAAGTCTAAGAAATTCATCTTCAAAACAGGACTGAACAGGACTACAGTCCTGAAAGGGCTATTTAGATATTCATGCTTTTGTTCGCGCGATGTGCACCGCCATGAGGTCGTCTGTTACCCTGTGCCGCCAGTGACAACCACAAGCAGTCACGCCAGGTATCGTAGTGTTGCCTGGAATAGGCATCGATGTGCAACCTGGAATATATTTTTATATGTGTCTGATTGTGAGTGAGGTACAGAACGCCAACGCGGCAGTGGTGCGAAAACGGGTATAGCCCCCCTTCCCCACCACCAATCAGGTCGGGTTACTGCTCGTCTAGTGTGGAGCACAGAACCCGACCATAATAAGAAGTTAACCCTGTTCGGCCACTGCCCCCCGGTGCATTCCACATCAATCAGCAGAGGGCTGTACGCTATCAATGTGATATTCAGCTCAAAATATCAACCAAGCGGGCACCTCGCCAGAGGCACAATGGTTGTCGACGCATCCGAAAATCGGAACTCGTACTGCGTCTTTTAACGGCAACAAGCCGGGGCGACAACGTGCCTGAAATATGTTCACTCAAACGCCGACAGCGGTTAAGCAGTGCAGTGCGGAGTAGCACATGAGGCTATACCAGGTAACACCACGATATACGGTGTAAGTACCCACCAACCTAGGTCGTCGGCAACAGGCGATCTCTCACAGCTGCCACTCTTACCTGTTCAAGCCACGCCGAATTGAAGTGCCACATAAAGACAACCGCCGTGCTTCGAGAAGCCAGTCCTGCTGTTACAAAAGGCTTCCCGTGGGGGTGCTGGCAACAGGATCGACGCTCGTCTGCGACGTACCGTCCAGGTAGGGAGGACATCGTTTGAGCATAAAAAGGCAGGCGGTATATGCATACGGGGTATGTACAGTACTTCGAGCGTAGGCAGGAGGTAGCGAACCCCAGTCGTCGTGTGCTACACGTTCCATAAACTGCCGATGCAACACCGGTAGTAATTAAAACGCTTCACGTGTGTGTGCAGGCGGTGAGCGTTAAACTAAACATAAATTGTGCGTACTATTGCTGAGGCTCCCTGACGCGTGATTCAGCCAGGGGTACGGGCGACTGAATCTCCCGAGAGGCTCCTCAATCGAGAAGCTAACGAACCGACCTCGACGAGATAGTTTTGAGGACCGCAGTCCCATCTTGGGGACAAACTACTTGGAATGAGAGTAGGTCGTCCGCAAAAACGGGACTGCGGTTCTAATAGGCTTAGAACTGCACTACTCCCGTTTCGTGGACACATCGCTTAAAACATCGCTAAAGTCCGGCAGCTGGTATAAGCGACAGTGTTGTACTACAGTAAAAGACACACAATTGCACGGACAAGGTGTCTATGGACAACCCTTTGGAATTTTTCACACCAGGGACAGAGGTATTGCTGGGTAGCTCCCCTATTTAGGGGCTTGATCAGTGTTTGTGCACAAGCGCGCAACCCCTATGCCTACTATGCTGTTCCTCAGCCGGGCTCTCCTGTCGACCCTGTATTTGGCCAACGGTACGTGCAGCAGTTACCAATTTCTTTCGGCCAAAATAACTCACCGGGTACGGGGTATGCGGCCGGTGTATAGTGCAGCTCGCACGTACGCAATAGTTAACATCAACAAGGTATTGCACGGTTGCTTTGTTCGCATATTATAGTTGTTCATCTAGTTGTCGCTGTCGTCGCTGTTGTCTTAGATACCGAGCCATATGTATGGTGTGTGCGCTGGCGTTCTTCATTACCCAATCGGGTGATTAATGCCCGTGACGATGGAGTGCCGGAAACCGGGCGGACAATCGAATACTTGGGATACATACCTTGTTGGAGACCTCAACAAGGTGTTTCGAGCCACCCGAGAGGTCCACAGCACCCCGCTGGTGTTTGTTTGGTGTGAAGGCCGCGGTGTGGGCCGTGCCAGCAAATAAGGCGGGCGCAGGTGGTACCAGGGGGTCCTTGAAGCAACCGGACGGTTCACGATTAAGTGCCACAACGATGGAACACACCAGGTACCTGTCGACAACGCCATACACCCGTTGTGGGTGGTACCCTGGGGAATGGGAGTGGTGGGGGCAACAGCAGTCCGCGGGTTGACGAAAGCAGGAAGGAGACAGCCGACAGGGTGGTAAGGTATCGGGCCGACTAGTAAATATGACCTGTCTAGGGTGCTTTCATCTCAAACCTCTGCGGCCGCTTCAAATTTTAGGCTGTTGTGGTGGGGGGGGGGGGGGGGGGGGGGGGGACGCTTCAAATTTTAGGTTTTTTTGGTGTTTCCACCCCCCCCCCCCCCTCATTTCGTTCTCGTTCGTGTGATATGAGAGAAGCCTGCCTGACTTTTGGCTTGCGGTGAACCTGTATTCCTCTTCGGTGTTTGCCTGGTGGTGCTTTCATTCTTGCTGTTTTGCGTTTGTTCCATTTGTTCGTTGTACTACCCGCCGCAGCTCCCCCCGGGGGGCACGACAGCGGCGCTACTACCCTTCGTATTAATCAATATTATTCTGTCGTGACCATTGTTGTGTTTTCGTATTTTTTCTATTGGAACTCCTGCACACGTTCCTGGCAATATCCAATATTCGGTTGCAATTGATACGGGATGGAATACCACAGCTCGTTAGCACTGCTTCCCTTACGGACTGGTATGATAACACTACTTTCATTTCGTACTGGTACTTATTTGTTTTTTTTCCCATCGTGATGCATTTTTTGCTACAACCTACCGCCTTTTTTTGTGACCACAGGCAGGCAGGAATTTAGAGGTGTGAGCTAATATGGGAACATCATCATCATCATCATCATCATATATATATATATATATATATATATATATGTCGTGGTGGTTTTGCGACCACAGAGCTACTACGGAGGGCCATAGTAACTAGGACCAAATATTGTTAGTAAAAAATGGTAAATACATACATACCTGGTAGTTTTTTGTATCTCCCGTAGGTCGTATTTACTATCGCCCCGCGTGAAATAGTACTCCGAGTACCAGGCATCTCCCTAGGGTGAAGAATCGAGACGGACACTGGGTGTGCCGGATGCCGACGGGTAGAAATAACGGTTTGGAGTGAAAAACACGCACATAATGGGCAAGTGCAACGCTGAACGTATTATATGCGAAAAAATAGAACAACAATAATAAATAAACTGAACAACTTGCAAAACAAAGACGGTGCGTTTTACTTCAAAACACTCGAGTATAAAGTATGGTCGGTGGGTATGAACAAACCACACTCTATATCTCCGCCTGAATCATGACACGTCTACCAACTGTACGAAGTTTTTGTTGTTATGTTGTTGTTATTGTTATTGTTATTGTTGTTGTTGTTGTTGTTGTTGTTGTTGTTGTTGCTGCTGCCATTTTATATTCCGTGATCGCATTTCTGGCGGGGAGCAGTGAATACAGCTGCGAAAAAACATACTTACGTACTTGATGGACAGTAGTACCGTCAACACTACTAATCACCGCGTTATCTGAGCACACCTTCCTTCGAATCATGTGGTGACGCCACATAAAAAAACAACGAGCAAATACTCATCTCAGAAGTTTCAGTGTAGCGCTCGCCGCTGAGCTTGATTTTGTACTCCAACATCTTAGCTTCCCTCAAAATGTGTGCCTTATATTCTTACTGTAGTAGTAAGTTATTGGATACTCGCGGGCCAATACTGCAATCGTACGTAACTACGCATACATGCAAAGGACGACGCAGAAAGCGCCTATTACGGGGCACATACCATAGTAAATACGGCCTACCGTACACACAAAAACCTCCATATTTACCTATTTATACTGACAATGTTTGGTCCTATTTATTATTGTGGTCCCCCGTGTATGCACATTTCGGACCTCTATTACGTTGTGTACGAGGGAACAACTTTTTTTGCTGAGTTTTTCTCTCAGCTGAAAATAAGAGCATGCACCGTAGCCGGTAGGGGGGGAAGGTTGCCGGCTACTACTACTGTAGTATTTCCTACTATAGCTGGTGAAAATAGCGCATACCAGGTACCTGGTACGTGGCAGGTAATACATGGGATGGAAAACGTGAACTAAGCAAAAGGGGGAAAACATCGCACAGCACCGCACACAAAGTTATGCATACGCGCATACACGTCAACTGAGCAGATATGGTGCACGCTTGGAGGCGTTCTACGAAAGAGGCTCACCCTATTTTTTCTGAGGCTCCTCAATCAAGGAGCTCCACACCTCACCCAAACTCTGGCTTCAGCCAAAATCAGATTGCATCCCGATGATTAATCCGATGGCCCAAGTACACAACAACACCATTTTTGAATACAATATTGGCATTCCGATGATTTCGGGTTAATAAGCCCTGCCTTTCAGAAACATTTGCAGAAATGTGCCACCTCTATCGCAGAACGCGTCCTTGTGAGTATGTATGTGACGACAAACAACCCCAAGGGCTTGAAGGTGCGAGATTGAACAAGCGTCGACTCTCCACTCAATAAGTCAGGAATACGGTTGTTTCGGTACCACGTATCATACAGACATTGTTCAATGACCTGGTGTGCGCACTTGTTACATCAAGAAAGGATGCTATCGCCGTAAATTTACGACTCCCGAGTCGAGCACAGATACACTCAAGTTCAGAGTACGGACAGTAGAACCAAGCAGGAACGCACTCATGAAGCCGAAATCCTGAAACCACAGCAAATTAACATGATAAATCGACCAGGACAGTGAACGGGGGGCCAGCATTGGCATTCCGCTGCGTTTTCCTTTCCCATCATTTGGTCGTTTCCAAGATGGGGAGCATATAAATGTGTACAGAAGTACGAAGATCCATTACTTTTGGGGCCTATATGTTAGGATCCGTGAAGCTCAGAATCACTGCCCCGAAGTGGCAACGATATTATTTTCCTTTTCAGATCTGATCCTCGAGCTGAAGCTCTCTTAACGGTTCGCGACATACAACCCTCTGTCAATAATTGCTGTTTACTCTGAACGATACGCACGCACACGCAAAACTCACAGCTCGTTTTTCAGTGAACTAGGTACAGGGCCGCTCGCGCTACAGCTGCAGTCTTGGGCTAACTATAGGGGTACCCCTCTACACGCAGCTCGATTTCAACCATGGTCTGGGCTTGCGTACGCGGTATGAACCAACCACTAAACCAGGGGAAGAGTCCTGACTTGATTGCTGACCAGATTATTGGCTTTATACGAACAGAGCGTGTCACCTAGCTAGTCGAATCATGCTTCTCTCCTTTCTCCATCGATATGTGCTCGGCACCTACGGTGACTTCCGAGAGCACTGACCAGGCTGGGTTACCTACATTTTGTGTTTTAGCTCTCCCGAGAATAACTTCGACGCCACAAACCCTCGATTGCGTTCATTTTTTGATTCAGGAGCGTTACGCGATACGATCCAACCACGCTTCGTTGATCGCTGCCGATTTACTCGTCAAATATCTACTCCCTTCATGCACGGCGACCGCAGCCCGCTTTACCCCTCTGAAAGTGCTTGACGACGGTAGCCTTTTGCATCAATTGAACCGCACGAAAAAACTGAAGTTCGAGCAAAGATAGATGTGTTCTAGACATCGTTTTACTGTACATACAGCTTGTTCATGCCCCACCCTCTTGAGTTGCGGCTATTGCTTAGTGACCTAGTAGAACACTCGTCGGCGAGCACACTGCTGCTGCAACAACAAACTGCTCTTAGTCTTATTTTTCTGTGAAGTAATGTTCTTCAGACACAGCACGTATTTGTGCGCAGCTTTATGCAGCGGTACCTTCGAAGTACATCGTGCCGTGAGGGCTGCTTGAGAAATGCCTAGCACTCAGCTGCCACATCCTCGCTCGCGCGGTTACGATTTGCGCAGGCAACACCAAGTACCATGTACTCTTCTCGGACCCTAGGGGTGTGGCTCCTTGCTATTTGGAGTGCCCGGCGAGGAGCAGCCTCCAACATCGTCGTTGCACGACAAATAGCAGCGTGCACCGGCTTGCTTTCTGCAGATGTGAGTCTAAGGCTTGTGGTTGAGTCGAATGTGGAAGCTTTTGTAGCGGGAGATAATAATAGTGCTGTCCAGTATCATAATAATATTGCATTATTAGTAGTTGCAGTGGTAGTAGGAAGAGCAGTCGTATACTGCTGCTGTAGGACTGATAATAGTAGCAGTAGCAGTAGTAGCGCTATACGTGGCAGCGGCAGTAGTGTCAATTTGTAGGTACAGTTTGCCCATAAATACTTCCTCTGTCCCACAAGTCTGGGGAGTTATGTTTGTACGAGCCCTTTACGGTGTCAGATGTCTTCGGCGATAATACTTTTGAAATCTTGAGCGTTTTTCGGGATGAAGCACTCTTTCTTTTTTCTTGCGCACTACCTTTCATGTGCTAGCGGCTAACGAGAAAGTAGTCAGGCCAAAAATGGCCAAATTTTGACCACTTTCCACTGGGGGGGGGGGGTGGGGCACTACAAAAAAACAACACTAGAAACCCCAGTATTCCCCCCAATCCTAGAGCTAACCCCTTCTACTCAAGGATCCATGTCGCATCCCCTATTCTAAAACCAGTACAAAAATGACCCCATACTAAAAGCAAGACACTCTAGGGGCCCTGCACTAAAACCAAGACACTTGGTGGGCCCACACTAAAACCAAGACACTTGTCGGGCAAACGGAACAACAGAGTAGGGCCCTATCCCACCACCCATGCATGTCGCTCCTCCCTGCATTGAAGCCAGTATAGTTTGGTCCTACACTAAAACCAAGACACTTGGGGGTTCCACACTAAAAACAAGACACTTGGGGGTCCCCTTCCAGGTGAAAACAAACGATTAGTTATCCTCGCTATCACTGGGACTCGATGCTAGCCACGCCCAAGCCTTGTCGAAAGCCTCCCTATCGTATTTTACCGTCCTCTCCAACGTTCCCGCCCTCTGCCGCTTCCTCACCCCGGTATATTCCACACTAAAGTCGTTATCGCCCATCTTACGAAGTGTCTGGTTGTAAACCTCAAAAATTTCTCAAAACAATTCTCAAAAACTTTCCCAAAAAATGGGCCAAAATGGGCATATTTTGACTCCATTTTAGTATGAACAACCGCCTTTTTTTTTGCACCAGCTTCGTTGAGACTTCAGCTTTACAACGAACCTAACTATAATAGGATGATCGGAAAAGTATAAGTGCGCAAACAATTGCACGCCCATAACTCCCCAGATTTATGGGACAGAGGAAGTATTACAGTAGCTTTCCAATGGCAGTAGCTCCTGTGCAGACGAGAGGAGCCTTGTTCCACTGACGGCAAGCAAATTTCAAAGCACAGCAGCTGATGTGCAAAGGATGAAGTACTACAAAAGTTGGACGCACAGAGAAGAGAGTACCTACTCATATTACTTCACGCACGCTATTGCCGACCCGAGCTACGGTACGGGGGGTACCTTTGTTTTCACACCCCTACTGAGCTTTAAGTCGTTTTTGGATTCAAACGCCTTTCCCCTGCATACGCGGCCCTGATCCGCCAAGTTATGAAAAAATAAAAGCACCCCCCATCATAGCCTTGGTCTATTGAGTGCTTCCCTCGCAAATACACGCCTCCAAAAAATACTCGGTACGCCACAATACTCTGGGTGGCAGCTCTGTTACCGGGCGCCCACTCGCTCATCTACAACTGTTGACCCAAATAGTGTGATAGCCTAGCGCTATTTAACTGTCAACCGGCGCAGGGCAAACTACGCCACGACGCACCGGCTTGTATTTTTTGTCGCTGGCGGGGGAAGAAAGGTCAACTGTTCTGGTTGTTTTGTCCAAAACGAGCAGATACGGAGAAAATGGTACACGTGGTTTACAGCGCTACCAATGCGTGCCGTCGGTCGGGTTTCGGAAGGTCGGGGTGTTGAAGGCATCTGGTACGTACGTCGTTTCGTCCGATCAAGACATTGCACACTTTCTCACGGGGTTGATGGGCGCGCACCTGAAACCGTAGCTCCTGCAAATGTATTGGTCCTGTCTGCTCCAACCGCCTTCTGCTTGTTATCGTTGTATTATAAGGCCAGTGCACACTGTCGGGTTGCGAACATCACCCTAGTATCCTTGTAGGAGTCAATAGGAAGCACTGCCTTCACATATTGACCCGATACAGGTAGTGTCCAAACGTTCTAAGGCTCCAACTGATCTGAGCAGCGCCAACCACGACTTTCGTACAAAGTACAAGCAACGCCCATTACACAGCCCCATGATTCAGGTATGCACAGTAAACTGGAGTACCGAATAATGTAAACATGTTTTGAAATCGAATCCAACGATGTTCGGGAACCCCTCTGTTCAGGAGCCGCGAGTGATAAATATTTCGGGCCATACTATACTTGAGCCGGATCCCCTGCGTACGCCTCAGGAACAATATTTCCCATACAGTTTTCGGCGATTACATGCAAGCTCTGCGTACGTCTCAGTAGCATTTTTTGCCTGGCAGTTTTTGGCGATTGCATGCAAGCTTGCATGCAAGCTGCGTGCACACCATGCCAAGCTGAACCGCCGTTGCATGCAACTTGCACGCCGCAGCAGCTACAATAGTGGGAGCTTGTACGTGCTTCGCTGGACATAGTGACCTACTATTAATATTGATATAATATTTATGACACAGCGACAAAGAGCAATTCCAAACACGGCGACTAGAGGTGCTCTTCTCGCAACATCGACTCAGATATTTTCTAATGCAGTGCCCTAGAACACATCTAAACGCACAGCGACTTAGAGCTCATAGCGATCTAGAGTGTTTCCAAGCACATCGACCTGGAGTATTTTCCGCCACAACGGCCTAGAGTGTTTGCAAGCACCGTGATACAGAGGCTTTCCGAGCACATAGCAACATAAACGTTTCGAAGCACCGCTGCCAGCTAGAGTCTGTCTAAGCACGCCGACCCAGAGGCTTGCCAAACACGGTGGTCTAGAGTGTTTTCTTTCGTACAGCGACCAAGAACCTTTCCAAGCACAACAACCAAGCAGGCCCTTGAGGCTGGGGTTAGGGTTCGGGTTAGGCTTGGTGTTAGGGTCCAGTGCCTGGTTGGTTTGAGTGGTGAACGGCGTGTGGCTTGCACGCAACTTTGATACAACTTGGAATAGCACCAGTAGTGCACTTTAAGGCAAATAAATGCATGCAATTTTTCAAGCAGTTGAAATCTGTAAGCTCAACGTTGCGTGTAAGCTGCAAATAGGTATCCTGGGAACTCCAAGCTACTTGCAGCAACTGTTACTTCCATCCAACCGACAAGGTGTGCTTGTAAGCTTGCATGCAACAGTAAAAAAAATCAAAATATAGCACAGGATAACCCGGACATGTTTGCAATGAACGCTTGATTAGATGCCGCACGTTGTCAGACGGCAAGCATGGTGGTCTACGCGAGTACGAGTAGGGGTGATACTGCCTCTAGAACCTGCCTTGGTTCCAGCAACTTTGCACTATTCTCTGGTGCGGCAGCTTTGCATTATTCCCTGCGATCCCTGTGTATCATTAATCCACCATCTGCAGCACTACGGACCGAAGTTGTCAAATATTGAGCACAGGTATGGGGGCTTATCGCCAACCGGTATGATTCAAGGACCCTCTCCGAGCCAGTCGCCCCAAGGGTTCAGTGGTACGCTCAAGTATTTCTCGCACTTATTTCGTGAATTCGAATCTCACCGTGGCGAGATAGTGAACATAGCGGTAAACGTCCAAGAAGGAGTGAATTGCTGAGGGTGCGTCGCGTGAGTAGGTGCAGCTGGACGCGATCCGACAGGAGGGGAAGAAAGAGGCAACGTTTTGTCGCGCTGAATATGAAAGCACAAATCGTAGTGGGAAGAGGGGAGGTGGTCCTGGTATGTGACTCCGGGTCTGAGTTACGATTCGGAGGGCGAAAGAGAAGAAGCACAGGGACAATCCACGGGAAAGAAAAAATAATAAACCCACGCAATTTTTACCCTCAGCTAAAATACAGTAGGTGTGGAACATACCGTACCTCCTCCGTACAACGACGGCGGTCAGAAATATCAAATTCTGAGGTCAGGTCGTTGGCATCGTGTGCATGCTCAGTTTTTTCGTCTACATACTTGTGGTACGACACCAATGCTTTGTCACTGGAAATTGTTTTTTGTCGTCTAAACAAGGGAACCTGACCTGAGCTTTCTATCAGGGATGTATATATACTTCGGAGCTTTCACGTGACGCTTGCCTATGAACGAAGAGACAACAACAGTATGTCAATGATATCGCCTGCCAGCTACAAAACAAGATCGCCGTGTCCGCTCTGGTGCACGACTGAGATTATTCTAACTTGTCGACGAAACCAATATTTCAAACTCGTTCTAGGCTCAACGCCCATCCGGCAGCTCTCCTGAACCACTCTGTACCGAAATATGCCGACTCGTTAGTGTACAACAATGGTATAGTATTCAATGCAAACGGGCCTTAGATATTGAGCCTTAGACATTGGGACAAAGTGGTATGCAGTACCTGGTACCTGGTAGTGAAACATCATATTTGTGGCGATTATGATATATCTCGCCGATCGCTCTCCTCCGTGCGCAGGAATGCCATTACTCCAACATGTCGCTGACACAAGTCGACGGCAACTGTGGGGCCGACCCCGACGGAGGCCTCCGTTGCTGTGAGTCATCGATGAAACAGGATAATTCAATAAACGGCTGGCCCAGCAACCCCGGGCCAGCTACATGAACGGCCTATTCCGATGGGACCACATAAAACAGGGGGCAAATATAACGTCTGAAAAGAAGGGCATGGTGGTTGCCTGATATTACATTACAGCAGTAGGTCCAACTTGGCTTCTGATTGCTATGCCCACCCGCGACAGCAACAGCGTTGTTTTTTCGCGCGGTCGACAAGTCTACCGCCAGCGTCCCGTGCGATGCCCGCCCTGTATACCGACGCACGCGATAGAGAGAAGTAGTCTGCCTTGTTGCTGACAAAGAAGTTTACGCTATGAATCGCTGCTTGTGAATGAATCGAAGCTGTTGAATATCTCATACGACCAATCCCGGAGTATCCTTTGGGACACTTCCCCATCATACTCCTCTCTTGAGTGACGTCTTCTAGTATCGACTCTTTTTTAAATCAATGGGCGCTTGCAGTCCGCCGTCAAGGGTGTTACCAGTGACAAAGGCGCCGAAGCTTTAGTGGAGCTGCTTCTCGAACTATGGATGCCGTACTTATACCGTGCCGTGATGTCGCGAGCGAGCACATGGAGTTTGCATGCGTTTTCTTGACCACCTGAAACCTATACCGTTTGTTTTTTGCGTGCATGACGAAGTAGTAATGTGCTGCAGATACGATACGAGTGATTCCGTCATGCTGGCCCTGCACACCCGACATGACCGTCCTAGAGGATGGGAGAAACAAAAGAACGTCTCGTGTGGGCTTCCAAAGCCCAGACGTTTCGCAAGGTTGAATTTATGAACCGTTCGTTGTGACTAAGTATATCTAACGATTCCGTCGTGTATCCCAAATCACCGCGTGGGTGCCTGCTCGGAGAGGTTGTCATTGTCCTCATAATTCAAATATCGGTCATTTTGATCTATCCGGATGCCTCGTAAGGGCACGGGGAAACTACTGTGCGGTGCTGTAGTTTCACGAACTGATCTCATCCAGCGTGCCATGTTCCCCTCTCGACGTTTTTACCTGGGGGCTCTCTCCTCCGACTGTTTTATCTACGGCTTCATCTTCACGTCCAACCGAAGACCGTAGAGGTATGATGTCGCCTGACGATTAGGGATCAATGCCTCAGTACCTGTTCGCGCAGCCTATCTTTCTATCTGTGGCAGGGCTGTAGCAGTATACAGCACACAGATAGTTGTTGTTGTACTAGATTTTACTGTCATTGTTTCTGGTTGTTGCTGCTTGTGTGGTTGCTGCTGCTGTTGCTCTTGTTGTTGTTCCCTGTGATACGTTTCATGTTGCCGTTTTTATTTTCACCTTCAGCCGTATTTTCTACCCAACGGCACACTGCACCCGCAGGATCCGTACGGTGTACCTGGTACGTGTGTTCGTAGAGCGTAACGCACAAGTCTCGCGATTCTTAAACATCGAAACAGACTCGTACAGAGACCGCAGACATAAAAAATCGATGACGGCAACCAACACGACATGTTTTGCCTCGGCGCGTGGCTGGTGTGATCACAGCCGCTGTTCTTAGCTAATACGGGGGGGCATATTAACTAGGACCTACGGTGCACACAAAAAAATCTATATATCTCCCTATTTTCACTAACTGTATTCATTTGGTTCTATTTACTAGGGTCCCCCGTAATAGGTGGCCACCTTCGTCGCCTACCTGGGCGCATAAGGTTAGGATCTCGGAGGTGGGGCCGTGATATAGAGTGCGTAGGGGCTGCACTGTTGTTAGGTCCAAACATGACGCTTCCACGTAGCTCCTCAACTGTGGAGCTACCCGATGTGCTAGAATGCTACGTGTTTCCGAGAAAATAACAGCGAAAAATGTGGGTGCTATATGCTTAATCCATAATATTATCTATCGGCCTCGGCTGGCTCTCACAGTCAGTTGTTTTGAGAGGTATATTCATCAGTAATTTCTTGAGAGACGAGCCTTCATAATTGCTCGGGTGCTACCACTCACTGCCGAAACAGCCACGCCGGCGCCGACGCGGACCGCGCGGATGCCTCGGGTAGATACGGTACGGCACGGTAGTTAAGGGCGTAACCATGGCGCGCGTGGACGGCACCATTCCCGCGAGAAGGTGCCGTCGTCCTTGTGTGCTGGTTAGATATATCAATATTTCTGTGAGAAGGTGCCATCGTCATTGTGTGCTGGTTAGACTTATCAACCAGATTGATATACATAGATACGGTGAAGGACACACACCTACACCAGGATACGAGCTAAAATGATCTCAGGCTGAGATGCGCAAGAGAAAAGTCGGGAGTCACTGCACCGTGGTTACTACTTTAGTGCAGAACGCACCACTTTCACTCTCCAAGTAGTTCAGCCTGGACCAGCCTTCCTGTTTCTTATCGCATGATTACGGGGGACTATATTCAATACCACTTTGTCCACGTATATTATTAATAGCTACAGTTGGGCTTTTGGGGTCATATTTTTAGCTTCAGGATCGTAATAAGGTTTTCGTTTTTTTAACTGTGTTCGCCATGAGATTGAGCAGCTGGGGAGCCCAAAGACGGCAAGATGGACTAACATGTCTACCTCACACCTGCCGACATCAGCAAGGCACACGGAGGCCGCCTTGCGCCCGATAGTGCTGGTGGCAAGGCATATCGTTTACCTCAATTTTTAGTTTTGGCACTGGATTCGGAAGTTTCTTCCCGAACCAAAAAGCTAATCAAAACAGTCCAACTCCAATTTGTACACCCTCCTGGACAATCGATCAAAGTTGGTCCTTCTTTCACACCCACAAGCGAGGCACACGAGTCGCCGTGGGTAGCGAGCATCACTATGAGCTCTGCTGGTGCTGGTGCTGGTGCCGGTGCTGGTGCTGGTGGCGGTGGCGCAGGACTACACAAAGAGAGAAAATAAACAATCTCCGGCGTCGTGGTACCTTGTGGTATGGTACCGAACGTGATACAAGATCGGTATGTCGCCTGTATTTCTGTAAAAAGACAAAACCGGGGATGGTGGCCGCCCATCCCCTGTTATTATTTTTTGTATTCTTTGTTCGTCTTCTCTTAGTGGTATGAATACGCAATAACGGCCCTTTGTCAGCAGTAGTGGTCGTCGTGCGGTCTCAAACGTGACACATGTAGCTTATATTTATGGATATCCTGATGTAGCTAATATACCTGGACAGAGTGGTAGGACCCACGGTACACACAAAAACCCATATATTTCGGTATTTTCACTAACAATATTTAGTCCTACTAACTATGGTCCCCCGTAATAGTGTCTTGTGCTGTATTTCGCTGTACTTGTACTTGTACATCAATGACGGAGAGCTAACAAGTGGCGTGAGAAACAGCGTGAGCATGTGTCACCCTTCTGCATATTATGGCAGGCCATCGATGACACGTGCTACGCTACTGCTGTAAGGGTAGAACCCATACGTACTTATTCCGAGGTTCCTCATTTGAATTGTTCTACCCATCTACAGTAGGCCGACCAATAAAAGTCATGAGCAGGTGGGCCCGTGGTATGGACAATCGCATGGGCAAGGTACAGCAGTACAATAGTTTCACGTGTAACCCTACAGTAATCAGATCATAGAGCATTGGGTAGCTTTAGAGATAGATATGGAACCCCGTCGGGCGATGAACAATTGGGCTCGAACGAGGAAATCCTACCGCTGTGGCACTCTATGACGCCATAACGTCTGCTATATAATACTTCTTGTCGGATTTTTTTCGCCGCTTCACTTTTTCATCCGCTTTCACGTTGAACCACGAACTAACCATGGGCACGTATACATCACGTACTGGCGCTTTCAGTGACACATCGGTTTATCGTTTTTGCGGCCGATGCAGCGTGCCCGGGCGGGAGCAGCTTGTGCGGTGACCCACACATGCAGGGCCTGCGAGGTCAGAGGATCGAGTGGTCCGGCGTTGACGGCAGCTGGTACTGCCTCGTCAAGGACGACGACACCAACCTCCATGTAAACGTCCGACTCACCGCCCCCTTACCCAAGGAGTTCCCCACACGGCAGTTGGTAACGGGGGTGAGCGTCATTTCAGGGGGGAAATCTCTGGTCCTCGAGGTGAAAAACCCGTATACTATTGCCACGGAAGGCTGCCCGGAAGGTGTTTCTGTTTGCCTCGCCGACGGCGGACTCCGCGCGCTTGTAAACGGACAAGAAGCGGATACGTTGCTCGTACCGACACGGGACGAATACGTGACGGAGGGTATCGAGGTGTCGGCGTCGAACTTGCCGGTAGAGTGCCGCCAGTTCGGCGGGGAGAAGCTCTGGGCTCGCATGTACGCGGAGATTCGGCAGGGTGGGCGGAGGCTAAGCGACGAAACCCGCGTGGAGGGTGGGCCGGAGGAAAAAAACGAGACCTTCGAGGAGGGTCGGCGGGAAC
>JBBMHQ010124633.1:0-20144 GCA_037834295.1 Postelsia palmaeformis
AAAAAAAAATGGGACAAAAAAGTGTCACAAAAAAAAGGGAGGTTGTGGTGATGCCGGGAATCGAACTCACGGTATGTATTTGATTGTAGTTCTGTCAGTAGTTTCCTCCAAAACCGAGAGTGGCTTATATATTTTGTCAGACTGGTATATTGCAAGACAAATACCCGTAACAACAACTCCAACGAAACAACACAGCACAGCGAGCACAGTACTGACCAACACCATTGTGAAACTGCCGACAAAACTTCAGCAAGCTGCTCGGTCGAACACGAACCCCAGCAACCAAGGTGCCACAACAATGTCGGCGGCGGTGCAAGGCGTACCGGACGTCTGAACGGCATCCGACATGGATGCCGGCTCGCTACCTACCGCGTCCATATCTTTTTCCTGAGTTTTACCCAAGCGACGGTTGTGAACAAGTCGCCAGGCACTGACCCTGACTGGCTGAAGGATCGTCCGGGTCGAAGATATACCAGATTGGTGGTGCTAGCTCTCAGAATGGCTGCCAGCTCGATGCGTTCTGTGACTATAGAGCAGGGGTCCACCGAGGCTTTGACGTCGTGTGGTTAACGACTTTAGTCCCTACCAGGCACACCGGGCCTGATCTTCTGTCGTGCTTGTGATTTCGCAACGCCTATTAATTATTTTAACTTGGAATTGTATCTGATCTGGGTCGAGGGCACGTCCTGTTGTGCTGCTGTTGCTCTGGTTTGACACACCAAGCTGGGCATGCCAAACGCGGGAAATGCTCAAAATGTGCAATGTACGTAGCAAGAAGATTCAGCCGTTCGAAAATGGTGAATGTCCAAACTGCACTGCTCGAAGTTGCTGCCCGCTCCTTCAACCGCAGGAAAAATCCCGCTCTAGATCCAAGCAGTATCAAATCACAGAAATATGTTGTGGACTGGCTTTTAACCTTCTGCAATTTGAAAAACGTCGGAAATCTGATGCCATCTGAAGCACACCCTGGTAGGTAGCGGTTAAGACCTACTACAGCGCAACAGCAGCAGGGTATGCCGGTAGAGTATGTGCCGACGTCTTCTAGATGCCGTGAACGCTCACCAATGCGTTGGGTCAGCTCGAAAATGCAAGTCTTGGACGGGTCGACCACACCAGCTTCAATGAGACGCCAGGCGGAGTACAGGCCACCCGGTCCAGCGCCAGCGACCACGAGGTCGTCACATGAGAAATCACTCTGTTTGCCGTGGGTGCTTGCCAACGCGGACTTGAGCGTCAGCACGAGTTGGGCACATAGAAGTGCAGCAGTAGCGCAACGCATGGCCGAGTTCGAAGCGAGGAACAAGGGTCAAACGAGGGGCACCGGGCAGGAGGAGGCTCGGGAGGGAAACGGAGCGAAAGTATTGTGCGGGTTGACGACACAAGAACAAACCTGGAATTATTTTCCCACACGCCTTGCTTTTGTTCTTCGTCCGGGATTTTGGAAAATGTACCTTTTTTATGTGCGTGCCAATGTACGTACGTACGAGCACCTTGTACGAGTACGAGTACCTGCTACGATCTAGCGCAACCTAGCTGCAGCTAGCGCGAGCTCTTCACCAAAGCTGTGGGCGTGGGATACCGTTATGTTGTGTGTAGTAGTACTTGTTTGCTGTACTTGATAGTAGCTTCAGCCACTACTGTACTTCGTTCTGGGCCCGACGTACACGTTTGTTCCTCAGTCATATACGGCTTTGGTATGAACTGCTACTACTGGGAACTGACTAATTAATCGCAGGCTTCAAGCTGAGGAAGGTCCAGCCAAAAAATGACACATGAGGTGTGTACTCGTAACGAGTTTGAGCGTACCAGGATTGGCGGCTACATTCGTGCTGCGGCGGACAGGTGCCGCGAGGGGGCCCGTGAGGGAGAGAGGCAAAATAAAATCGACGCCATCGGGCGACGCAAGACGGGATGCCGGCGTTGCGATATATGTTACTACTGCATACCGTAGTCCGGTCCTACGAGTGCACAAAATATGCCAAACTTATACCCCACGAAGCCTGCAATCTGTTATCCCTCTTTGGAGCAGCAATCCCGTTCTAGAGACGAAACATTCCCACTCTAAGCGGGTCGTCCTAAAATAGGCTGCAGTACTATGAGGGTTAACTAAGACAGTGGCGTGGAGCAGTCTGTGTCCCTGTCACTGGCGGGACAGTACTTTGGAAGGCTGGATCGCAGTTTATCAGACTGTAACAGAAGCACGTCTATTTTCGTGATTCGGAGCAAACATGCTTGCGTACTTTGACCGTGGTATGACGTGGCTATCGTCACGCAACGCGGACTGCGGTTATTCGTGGAATGTTAAAGAATCCACTCATCCGCTACGTGTGTATCTATACCCAGTCGGGTCAGCTATCGCGTTATTAAGAGTAGTGCCAGCGCCCGTCCGAGTGCCGAGTGCGCCGCATTAGAGAGCGTCAGCCTGCCCAACACAGCCCCAGCCAACCTGTAGATCACCCTTCAAGGCCGTAAGTAGTGTATACCACGGATGCCCTGGTAGTAGTTACACCGTCACAAATATCTTGTGAATGCCCCCGAGGCGGTGGGCTTTTTGACGCCTATGAAGGCGACCCGTGTCGTTTGCTGGACGTATACTTGAAGACTATTTTGAGCCTTTTCTCTCCTTGGGGCGAAACTATTTATATGCGGCAGACGCCTCTCATACACACATCAACCCTACGCGGCCGGAATTGGTCATGCTGCACCCAGCAGCATCAGAACGAAGGCGCCCAGCAGTAAAAAAACGTACTGGCGACCAACTGAAGATTTGGGGAAGTATGCGCTGTCCTCGTGAAGAGGCGCACACGAAGGAGGGCACGCCGGCGCCCATTTCTGCCCCTGCTCCCCGAATGTACTGCTCTCGTATCTCCGTTGGAGTTTCCGATGATGGAGTTGTAGTCTGCCAGATAGCGAGTGGCGGGAATCTCAACAACTAACTAGTCAATAACACTTAGCTAATAGTAGACGAACTAACAAGGGTGGCTACCCTTGACGGAAAAGACCTTCTTAAACTGATCACTGTGCATGCCATACCGATCGCAATCTGTCGCCCGAACGAATGTTAACAGCACAACAAGTCGGCTGCATCCACGTCTCTATCTACGGTAGGTTATTGTGTGTAAACCCCTAGCCTGTAACCTCTAAATATCAGACATGTGGAACGAACCGAACATCCCTCACAATTGTCGGAGTCAAAGCCCTTCAAGGTGTCATCGGTGATGAAAGGGGCCTTGCCCAGACTGTAGTAGTAGTCAAACATGTGTTCAAAGCTGAACACGCCAAAGAGACTAGTCAGTACAGCACACACACAAGGGTTGTAGCTGAGACTCGATCTGTGTTTGGAGGAGCCCAGGTGAATGTTGGTCGGAAGGCGCAAGCCAAATTCCTTGAACTGTTCTCCGGGCGTCGAAGGATGCTGGGCTCTTCGTGTCAGGAGCTCATAATATTAGGTCCACCCCTATTGTGGCCCTGTTCTTAGCTTATCCAAGGATCATAATTGCGTGTCAAAGACGATGCTGTGCCCGACTCGTGGTGTTGTGGGTTTAGCACGTTGGATGTCATGAATGCACTCTAGTATATGTCTGGTATGCCGCAGGGGCGGATTGGGCATCCGAGTGGTGTGATGGCCGAGAGCAAGAGCGAAAGACAACGTCTACGTCTTGTTTCGAAACAAGGCACGAGGACAATATTCATACCCCATAAAAGTGTCGGCACCGATCGACGTATGTATGTCGTCACCGTGTTTCGTTAGTCCTATTCAGTATGATTCACCTTCTCTCGCCGTTCGGTCCTCGAAGTCTGTCTGCCACGCTGTTTACAGCACCTGCTTACGTTGCAATATTCCGCGCCACGTCCGCATTTTTATAAGGGCAAATAATAAAATCAGTTACACCTGATCCGTTTGAGACAAAATAAGGTGAATACTAAAACCAAGTGAAAACCGCGCGTCACGAACAGTGTTCTGTCTTGAAAAATAAAAATAATCAATAATGCGCCTGAAGCATTAAACGTGCCACATGACCTCTACAATCTGACTTTTGTTTTGTTTTCTGTAGAGTGCAGATGACACGGGCTCCACTTGGACCTGCAGAAAGTCACTGTTTATATGCTTTGTTTGTTTCGCCACGGCGGGGACGCCAAGAGTGTTTATTCGGGCGCCTCACCCCCACCCTTTGATAGCTTTAAATCTTCTAGACCGTCTTCGCGGAATCGCCTGCTCGGCACGAAATGATTTGCCGTACTTGTACCAAACCTGAGACCACCTCGATGCGGGGTGGTGCAGACAAAGACCATTGTGCTAGGCTGCTGTGACCAAACAATATAAATCTAACCGATGGACGCCAGACGCATACGGAGAGAAATAACAGTGTGCGTATGTCCTCTCTGACTGGTCCAAAGTAAGCCAGGGTCAGTTAAAAGCTAGACAGAGTAGAAACAAAGAGTTTGCAAAAAAAGTACGGCATTTTTTATGATTATTAATAGACAGCGCTCATTGAGTGTTCTGGCAGGTAGTACGTCGTGTTCTTGTATCAACCATAACCAACGAGATATATATATATATGTTTGGAAGTTCGTGGACATTTTTTTGTCGACTTGTTGAGAGTAATAGAAATCCGCGTTAAACGCTAGTACTGCTTTCTGAAGGAACACTACGGGCAATAACCATTCGTGTTGACTGCAGCGCGCACGAGCGGACCAAACAAATTAAGGTCGGATGCAGCTTAGGATTTTAGCATATAATGTAGTGAGAAGGAAGCAGCAAGAGCCGCAAATGGAGTAGACAAGCCGAACGTTGGCGCACAAGGGTGATAGACCTGGTGCGTGGGTTTCCTTTTGTTTCCGAGGATTTCTTATTTCGGGAAAAATATAACTGACCAATGTTGAAGATCATGCTCTACATTGCCGGATGGCAAAAAGTACAATAATATGAAGATGTCGATGATATTTCAAGTCGCAACACATCCTCGGTTGATAACTTGCAAATTCTTCAGTGATCTCCGAAGCTCTCCCGCCGCCAATTCTTACTGCTATACTGATATCTAGCAGGGTTTTTGACCAAACGGTTTTTCCTTTCGGTTCGGTGCAATCAACCGCTCCTAACCCTAACCGTAGGATTTTGGACTCTCGAAAGCTGCAACGCACCGCACCGTAGGTTTTACGAAATGGGGGAGCACCACCGAACCATACCGAAGGAATCCAAAACAACTGAATCGTACCGTAGGGTTCCCGACATCTGAAACCCGCCTCGAACCGCACCATACCATCTACTATATTTTATTACCGCACCGAACCGCACGGTGGGGTATATTACAGCACCGAACCGCGCCGTAGGATTCACAATATCTGGAAACCTCACCGGATCGCACCGCAAGATTTCTGATTTTCCTAAACCGCTACGAACCGCACCGTAGGAATGCCATCAAAACCGAACCGCATCGTGGGCGTCAAGATACGGTGTCCACAACCGTTAGATCGGCTATTTAGCGGTGCGGTGAACTTGAAACCGTAGAAAAACCGCTGTTATATTGGCCGGGGAACGGTGCAATAGGGTCACGGTTTCGCATGGCTCATGATGGTTTCTGCACGGTTTCGTGTCAAAAGTATTCCCGCTGGCTTGGTTGATTTTACGGCATATCAGATTATAAATATTTTTGTGAGTTAACAACAAAATAGGATATATTGCTAGAATATACGTACCCTGGTATATATTTTTGGTATATTTTATAACCCAAGTGTCCGGAAGTACACCAGCCGAAAACAATGAAAATATAACTTATCAGGAAAAAATAGGATACCCGTAAAAACTGAATATTTTATGAGAAACATTAGAGTGTCTGCGTATAATATTTTCCATCCACCTGGTACAATTGTAGAGGCACACGTTATCGCATATATTTCGAATTATGTTGTCATTATCGTTTCCTGAGTCGTGGGAGAGAGAGAGAGGTTCCTCCCCTCGGCCGGACACGTGTATCACCTGCAATACCCCTATTAATAGTATCTCGACCACCACATTCAATGTCTCTCTCCCTCCTATTTTACCGGCCGGGTTCCTAGCTAGTACGGCCTACAGTTATCTCGGATGACCAAGCCTCCGAGTGGTACGGTACCATTCTACTCCTCCAACACCGAGGTTATGTGAGACTACTGTTTCCGTACTCTAAATTATCTCCTGCCCCACACTGTTTCTTCCCCCGGCTGTCTCTCCCTTGCCACCTTTTCCTTCGCCAGCTTCCGTGACACACTCGCGGATTCTTTTATGTTATCACGAGTGCACGCCTTGTACGCGTCGGACCTCCACCTCCCCTCACTATGGGTGAATCGTTTTGCTTTGTTTCCCCCCGCCGCGAGCGTGATCGGGGTTCCTATACACAACGAGTCCAGGGCGAACTCATCGGTATTATGGCCTGACTTCGCCACCACCTTCTTGATTGCTCGAAAGGCACCGTCGTATCTGAAAACGCTTACGGCCTTGCCACATAGATACGAGAAAAGGGAGGTATGGTCGGGAAAACCAGGAGAACATTACATCAACTCCCACATAAGGGTAACGATCTCGCCGTCTTCCCTAAGGGACGACCTTGGCCCATGAAGCTCACTTCGAGTCCACCCGCGCACACTGCCAACCAGTTAATGATGCCCCTTATGCCCCTTAAACTGCACCTCTACCTTGTCCGGCTGATGCCCTCGCATGTTTTCTTACTGAGTGCCTTGGCGAAAACCACACGTCACTCCGCGGAAGGCAGTGAACAGGATACACCGCCCCCGAATCAGCGGCAAACATTTTGGCCTATCGCATCCTCAGGAAGTAAACCAGACACAGACACAGCCACAAACCTTTCCCCTCCAAGAATGAGGGTTTCCCCCACGAGATGCAAACCGAATGGCACCGGTAAGCGGACACGGCGTAGTGTTTCGCCGCCACGTGGGCCCGTGCTATACTCTTGAGCGCACACTTGACCACAGGAGCCGTGACCGGCATCTCCACTCCTTCCTACCCTCAATCAATGGAAATCCTGCACCGCCGCAAATTTCCCGGAAATTGTATTCGCCAGGTTACCTTCCAACGCTCAACACCACGATGCAAACTCGATCAACGCCCAGGCCTTAAAAATCTTCGAGTCACTCGACGCCGATAACTCCTGACAACCCATCGACCTGCGAAACGTACTCCAAGATCGGTGACCAGACTCAAACGTACGCCTGGTCGAGCTCGCAACCAAGCCCCCGACGTACTGGTAGCCAAGATGTCGGTACTGAGACCCGCTCCCGCTTCCCCCAGGCGCTGCTCTGAAAAACGCCGGTGGTCAAACGCGTCGTGGCTTTCCGACCGTCACGTGGGCCTGTGCGAAGAATATCCCATCCGAGCGCGGAAGTAGCTGCTGCAAAACAATTGCGTCCGAACCGGCAGTCGCGTGCTCCCTCCACGCGTAACAGTGGCCAGCCAACTTGTATCTCGTGTATAATCGCGGCCAATGCCGGCCGAGACACGCGATCGGAGGGTGCAGGCGGCGACGGGGACGAGCGGGGGGGGGGGGGATGGGGTCACCGATGAATTTACAATAGTGTGGAGTCGCTGGGGTGGTTCTTCCAACCTCTGCCTCCCATAGCGGCTCGACCTTTGCCCGGTGTGCGTTCTGTGTGATGTGACGACCCGATGTTTGTCTGCACAACAGGGCTATCTGTCATAGACACAAACATTCGCCGGGTATACCAATCTATATCCACGTGGGTCATTCTCTAAAGGGTGATCAGACTGAATAGAACCATGGCACACCAAACTGCCGGCACCAGTATCCGAATGACTTCTCCCATCGAAAGGGAGGGCATAAATTAGATGCATCACGCCCCCCCGGAATTAGCAGCAGCCAAGGGCTGTCGGAATAACACAAACAATTAGGATGTCAACGTGAACGGCCTAGCAGTAACCACTTTCTCATCACACCGATCGTTTTTCCGTACCGGAACTGTTCATCTGTACTTTTCTCGTGTTTCCGAAATTTCGTTCCCTCAGAAACAAAGGATAAAATTGCAAAATATGAAAGGGCAAGCTTATATAGTGGAATCATTATTTGTTGTATCATGTACTTTAGGAGGTTGAAAATTTTGGCCCGCACACCGGCCGCCAACGTTCGCGGCACACACGGCTGTCGTCGGTGTCGAAACTGCGTATTTATGTCTCCCTCGTGTGGGTTGGGGGGTCAGTGTCGCATGTATGACGGTAAGCAATGGTCAGGGTGGGTGTCACCACCTCTGCCTCCTTCCTCCCCACCATTGGCGTGCCCTCAACTGGGCAGCATATGTACGGAGACAAGATCCCAAACATATGCAATAAAAAATTGGAAGGTGAGGCGAGACATGGCCTCGTCGTGTCCCTGGCCAATCGTAGGATTACCGCTGCACCGGGTAACGCCCCGTCCCAAATGTGCTTATCAGACGGGACGCACGAACAAACCCCAAATGGCGAAGGTTGTGTGAGGGAATCCCTCCCCGCCGAACACGGATTCAGGAAAAGAGGGACGAGCTCCGGCCGCAGGATGGTCTCTTCTCAAATCGGTACGTATGGAAAAGTCTATGGTATCGCCGATGGTTCACGTAGTTCTTCGGTGATATCTCCAGTCGGTTGAAGCCGCACAAAACCCCAACCGTAATGTGCCGCTCCCTGTAGTTGGGCGACAACATGAGCAGCATATTTACAATCTCGAATCACAGCACATATGTAGGGCTGTCTTCGATGCCGGAACTGCATATCACTACTCTCCTCGTGTATTCCGATGTACCAGGTATTCAGGACAGAGGGGTATAAGCCGAGAGACACTAAACTATCCGTCGGGTTCCGTACAGTCTCCTGGAAGTTTTGCCGCTTGAGGCCCCCATATGTACCGTGTTGCCCCTATATAGGGTTGGCAATAATAGGACGCAACGCAGCCCCCACAGTCGACAGCACACGAATGTGTCATCGCTGAGGATGTTCTCGGTAAGCGAGCAATATATATATATATATATATTTATATATATATTTATATATATTTATATATGTATATGAAGTGATGATAATATACCCAAAAGATAGGCCACAGCCGGCCATCGTTGTATTCCTGCACGGGTCTATCTCCGATGCTTCCCTTGTATGTTTTCATGTCTTGAGTAGGACGCGAACTACACGTGAATACTCATCAGTTGCCGTACAGTCTCCCGACGGTGTCAGAACGAATATATTCCAAAATTTGCCGTGTGGATCCACGTGTAAGGTTGTTAACATGGGCCGAGCTAAACGACCCCCCGATTCGTTCCGGTCCATGGGGCTGTCATCAAATAAATACGCAAGAAGTTCATTCAAACAACAATCAAAGGTAAGGTAGGCCCCTACTAGCGCGTCGTTTGTACACGTGGGCTGGTGGTGGTCTGTATACCTCGGCACTTTTTCATTGGGCGTTCCGACCCGGGTCGAGCCGGAAGGGGACAGCTCCCCCTCGAGTACTAATGGCGGCAATCTCGCAGCAAGCCCGTCCCCCACTGTCTCCACAGCGGGCAACTCCTTGGCGGTCGTGCATTGATATCATCTCGTCATGCATTCCGGCCCAGGTCAAGCATGCGGGGGACAACTGCACCCTCGGGCAGTTGTGCCCGCTGTCTCCACAGCGACAGCGGGGAACTCATCGATGGTCTTAGATCGATGTGTTCGCATCGGGTATTCGCTCAAAACAAATTTGGTCGATTGACCCCGCTGTCTTCACCGCAGACCTGCTCCCCCTTCGCTGTCTTCACAGCGGGGAGCTCATTGATAGTCGTATATTATATTGTAAAATATACATATTTCCCCCGCGCCCCCTCTGCAACACACATCGGTGCATTTTTCCCGTGCAGCTCCTGAGCGGGTAACTCGGAACACATCAGCGTCAAGCGAAGCATCCAGACCAAACAATACAACGTGGCGTAGCCGCGCTGAGCCCCCAATGCTCGCAACTCGTTTTTCGAGATGGCTGCTTTTGCGTAGATCGCCGCCCTGTCCAAAACGTGCTTATCAGACGGGGCGCACGACTCACGCGGATCGGCATGGGTCATACGTCCCGACCTCCCCCCGCCCAACACAAATTCTGGGAAGGGGGGCAACAGCAGCAGGACGGTTCCTTCGCAAGACGTTGCGTATGAGCGTGTCTTCCTCGATCAGTGTCCATGTTATTTGCTCGGTTCTCGACCCAAAATGTGTGTGTGTGTTTTTTTTTCAATCCTGCTTTTTTCAAGTGTCTGCAGCATCCTTTGCGGGGGGGGCGCGACTGTTTGTTTCGTCTATTTTTCTGTTTTCATTTTCCTCTTTCAATTTATCTCGTTCGTTTTCCTTGATTCTTTGTTTTATTTCGTTTCTCTAATTCATACACAGAGCAACGGGTTGAATAAGCAAGTATGCCGACAAAACAAAACATACAAGCAGAACACATAAGGAACGACATATTCCACGGTTTTACGACATGACAACGGAGTAGGTTCGGTTGGCATGTCGAGTAAGTAAATCAAGTATGAGTGCTCATACGTGTATTTACATGCGCATATCGGCAACTTGAGGCAGACTACAGCGACAATACGCCCTCTCTCTATAATTCATGTATTGACAGCCGACCATATCGCGTGACTGGCCAGCCGTTACTCTGTGGGATTCATAGTAGTGTACTGCTCCCGACCTTGCACGATGTATGACTAAAACTTTCTTGGCGGGGGAGACAAAGATGGGCGCTACTTTCCTATTTGAGTAGGTTCTTATTCGAGGACCGATACGATTGTGTCTAGCATGCTCGTTGAAGCGGATCTCAGATCAACTGCACGCATTGACGCGAGTGGTCTACGAGGAGTAACGCTGCGTTCTGCCGGCCTTTGATAGAATGGAGTGCTGAGGTTTACGGAGGTTCTCTTTATTGTTGACTGTGGTTTCATGGCGCCTATCACGCTCTCTCTCTCCCTCTCCTCCTTTTTCGCTCTCTGTATGCCTCTACCTCTTCGCTGTCAATCCTTGTCTGCACTCTGCAATTTCCCCAGTACGCGACCAATCTGGTCTTGGAGATCCAGCTGTCGCTTTACCTCACACAGCCAGCCGGTTCACCCGACTGGCCGTTCCTGCTCCCCTCCTGTAGGCGCTTTGGTAAAACGCAGCAGCCCCACCCTGTCCCTCATGTAGCATATATCGCTAAAGCACAGGCCCGAGATAGGGATGCGAAAGCCAATGAACACGATCGGATTCACACGATAGTGGTATTCTATAGGCTGTAAATAATTTGACTGAATCCTGCCACAGTCCCGCTCTCAAGATGTCCCGCCCTGGATCCGAACGGTGTCGTGCGAACTGCCTTCGTTTTTACTTGAAGTTTCCGTTCGAGTTGCCGATGGCGGAATTGTAATCTGCACGGGAAGTAGGCGTGGGCGGTAGTTTCGAAACCTACTTGAGGATGTTTGATCGACAAACAAGAAATGGATACACCAACTACGGTACTGGCTGTAGTGTATCGGCGCAAATCAATGTCAGCTGCTCTTGTGGAGCGCGCATATTGTGCAGAAAATTTGTCGAAGTAGATCTACGTTGAGAACGGAAATTGTTATGCCGTCCACTGCGTTTCCCGATGACTTCTAGCAACGCGTGTTTTACTGGCTTGTTTGGTGCTTACACAAACTACAGATTCACAGGAACTACGGCAGGTATACCAACTCTGTTTTACGTATATACTATGAAAACGTACTGGAGCCAGAGAAGCTTCGCCGTCTCAGGCTGATGCTTGCTGCTTTGTCGCGTCTCCCCGACAAACGCCAGGGGGATACCCATCGCAGCTACAGTAGCGGTAAAGACCAAATATCAACTAAAACGTAATACAGTACTGATAGGGGTGTGCACAAAAGCGTTCAAACTGCTGATATACACAGAGGGTCGACCCCCGCCTCCCCCCTAGCACCATATGGGAGTGAATATTTTCTCGAAAAAAAAAGGATTTTGCCCCACAAGCTGTCGACAACCTCTTGGTTGGGTACGTCTATGAGGTGCCACATTGATCGATGTCTCCACAAGGATCTCTCTACGCCCATACTGGGCAAACGTGAAAAGGACACGTATTCGAAGCACATATATTCGTGAATGCTCCCGAGGACGCTGTCCATCGTTCGTTCGATGCCTGAGTTTCGTTGACGTGATGCTAACCTCCGAATACCCGAACTGTCATCATTCGAAAGGCACTCACAGTTCTCGGAGTCGAAGCCCTCGTAGACCTCGTCAGTAAACCATGAGGCCTTCCCCAGGCCGTAGTGGTGATGGAGCATGCGCTCCGAGCTACGCACACCAAGATACAGGCGTAAAATTACGAATGAGCGTGGTGCCAATGAGCTTGGTAGTGCATCGAAGAAGTTGTGGGTATGAGTGGAAGAGAGGTCGAGCGACTGTCTTGTAACTGCGTCCGCGGGATGTTGCTCACTGGTTATCGTGGCCTTGTCGCGGAGGCGTAGTCCAATCCAAACACAAGCGACACGCAAAAAAAAACGTGCCACGATACTGCTGGCGCGAACATCACAATACCAGTGGGGGCAGGAAACAACTGTGTGGGTCGGTTCTTTATCGGGGATAAAAATGAATAGAACGAGCAGACGTTCCTTCGTCGTACAAACCAAACAGCGGTGAGAGGTCTATCGGTCAGAACTCAAAGAAACAATGAACCAAAACAAAACAAGAAATCGTCCCGATGTTTCTTGAGGTGTAGTTCGGAAAGACTCGATCGCCACAGCAGGTGATTCCCGGCGATAGCGCTTAACAACGTCGGTGGATATCCGATAAACACAACTCGCACGAGCGAGCCACCCATCACAGCAGTCCGTTCTCGGGGTCCAACTGGCCCTGTCCGGACTTCTCCGCGATTTGTTTCTCGGTCATCCCTGCTCGACGGCAGTCGTCTAAAAGTTGATTTTCTCTTGCTCAACTACTTACCGTCACACCCATTTCCCGATCCCTCTACTTCTTGCGAAGGCACCTCTTGGTTCATCCCTACCCATATATACTCGTAGCGTCAGCCTTCAATCTGCGTGGCAGACACATGTACTACGTCGGTTATCGTGCGATTGCCAACCGGTCGTGGAAGCTTCATCGGAGTTCCGTCCCGACGCTCCGAGCTCCTCTTTTGTTCTCTTCCGCCCGTGGATAACCCATATTTGGTATATTTCGCACTTACATCGTGAAACATCAGTCTTCTCGGATCGCAAAAAACAAGGTGGGAAAAACGGAGGAATCGTGATCTCTAAATTTGCTTTTTCAAGCTAGCTAAACAAAGCCCACTCGCCCTTTAGCTTCGCTCTCTGTTTTGTTTTTTGTTTTTGTTCCTAGGACCCGCTCTATATGCTTGGAATCTAACGTAATCCGCGGGGCCTACCGACTTGTACTCAGTACGAGTTTGAGAAACGGTTCACGAGCACAGTTACGAGCATCGGTGAGAAGCAGCGCGTCGAAACGGTGTTCAGAAGAAGCCGCAACACTCCAATACTTTGCCATTCAAGTGGCGTCCGGGGCAGCACACCGTGCACGCTTGGGAACATTATTGTTTTTCATAAAACATTCTATCATAGGTGACGTTCGCCATCGTCCAGGGGCGTTTGTTCGAAAGGTACTCTTTTTGTTTCCGTTGTAGTAGACTGCCATACAATAACAAAGACAGCCGTTCCGCTGTCTTTGTTATCATCGTTCGTCCGAGTAAAGCTGTACCACCGTTTTGCAGAGGATCTTGATTCGTCTTCTTTCGCCTTCGTGGCATCATAAACAAATGGCGTTTTCGCCATCGATTCCAACCACTAACCCTCAATATAAATTCTTCCCACATACTCAGAAATTCACGCTCTAGACACCATGTTCGAGACGAGCTCCTTGGCGATCGCCGTGTCAGACACCAAAGTTTATCATCGAATAACTTGTTTCGTTGTGAGAGTTACATTGTTCATGGCGTTTAAAGTTTTCCAGTATTTTCCTAGTCCCCCCCCACTGGAACACGGTCAACGCCATCAATAATGAAGTTTATAGCTATTGATGGCGTTGCTCTTTTCCCATCATATTGATGTCTCCCTACGTTCCACTGGAAAACGTCCATTGGCTTCAAGAATGTAAACGTACGTAAAAATTTCAGTTCCAATGGAACACGGAAACCTTCATCATGAATGAAGTTTCACACCAAGAACAATTGTAAGATTGTTGAGACATATAACCGATTACAACAATCGCCCAGGACTCTATTTGGATATCGTATCCACGATGCGCCTCTTGGGAGGCTCGGGGGATATCGACGTCGGTAATGGCCATGTGCATTCTTTACCAAAAATGTCAGTTCAAAGATACCTCTACTACTCTGGACCATAACCCTTCCTATCGACTGCAAAGGGATTTTTAATATTGACTCAGGTGATTAGAAAAAAAATACATTGTTGCCTAGACTAAATCAACGCGACAATCGCAGCACTTTTACATACGATGCGGGGTTCTATAATATATATATAGCGCCCCCGGTGGCTTGATCGGTAGTCCGCGCGCCTGTCAAGATCAATTCTGGGGTTTCAAGTCCCACCGAGTGCATGCTCAGGGGCTTTTCCTTCCATAAAAGAAATTGATTATCAGCGGAAAGCGCAAGAGCGTGAGTTAGCTAAAATTCGATGAAAATCGACGAGCAGTGGGAATGCTGAACCCTATGCGCGATAAAAAAGAAAGGCACGTACCGGGGGGGAGAAAGGTAGACACCTGTGACCACGAATTGTCCAGAAGGGCGTCGAGGGTAACACCTCCCACGAACTAGGCTGGAAGGTGAAAGTGATGATTAAAAACAATAAAAATAAATAAAAATAAACCACTGCGCCGACACAAGGGCAGGAGGTTGCGGGAAGACGTGTATGCGGCCCGGTGGCCGGCTGATGCCCCATTTGAATTGGAATTAACCCGATGTGCTACCTTTTTATATTTCGCACCTGCAGGGGAGCTTTTTCTTGTACTGTCGAATTTTTTCAAGCGGCAACGTATGGCATCGCCAAACTCAACCACCATTTATCCAACTTCAGCAAAGCGGCGAAATCGCGCTGCCAGATCACGCGGACCACTCCCATCGTGAACAGGGCACACGATGGTACCACGGTCGGGAATTTCCAGTACGCACGATGGTACCACCTTCCGCTTACCCCGAATCGTGCTTCGAACGTGACTCACGTGTACAACGATGTCTGGAGCCAGCCACCAGGATTGCCGTAGGCTTCGTTGACTAGATGGATGTTGTAGCCAGGAAATGGCTCTACAGCGGCCTGCAAAAAAGACGTTTCAACGGTGGGTCATAGTGCGTGGAACTTATCGGTTGCACCACGAGTTTGTACCATTTAGATCGGCCGCATTCGCACACCGATGTATGAGGCGGGCGATAGTTGGACGAACGCGGTGTCCCAGCCTTGGTGGTCAACACGATACTCCGTGACTTTGTAGGCACATAACTCTACACTGGAAGTTGTCCAGCACGTGTGCTTGCCGACCAGAAAGGCGAGACAAACGTATTTACTGCTCCTTCCAAAACCTTGTATTGCCCGAACTATTTATCAAACAGACCGTCCAGTCGTTTGTCAAGGCAATACTTCTACTCCCCCGGTTCTTCACCACACTTTCCCCCCCCCATCATCAATCCTATTCAACCTTCACCTCGTCGATGGTTCCAGCTGCGAGAGAGGAAGTGTAGCGGATGTGCGCTCCAGCTGAGAGGGAAGAGGTACCAACATACGTGGGTGGGTCACACGAAGGAAATTCCAATTTCACAGTGCATGAGAGCAAAGCGACGTATCACATGATGGAGTACCGCAGTGGCAAACCGATTTGGAGAGGCACGAACGTCAGAACGGGAGTTAGGGGATCTCGAATATCGTTGCGTCGTGTTACAAGCCCGCTGCCACACCGTCCACGGTGTGGTACCATTGAATTTCGGCGTGTCAAAAGTTTATCGTTGGAAAGTGAGCATACGTGGAAGGAGCGCGGGAAATGAGACACGTGCCTGTGACAGATGTGCACGACACCCCACACCGATGAAATCAGAGTCATTGGCTTCTGCACCGAAAATATCCTGCTCGCGATCGATCATGAGACACTCTGATGCACTGGGCATATGTCGTGGGGGTTGCTTCACTCTCGTTTACATGTACGTCTCGGCTAGGGTCAAGAATCAAACTGGGCCGCACACAGTGCACGGCAGTGTAGCTTTCATGGGGGTCCTGCTAGACGGATGGAGTCCACGGCAAAAGGCTCGTTAGACTGAGCGAACACAGCACATCAATCAAAATTATTGATATTCCACGATTGTGTTGTTGTCTAACTTCAGCGTGGAAGAAATGCCGCACTACAACGTTTATCTCACCGATTTCGCCCAGGTACACCCCCACTAGGCACAGGTCGGGGGCTGAAATGTCCGCTGTATCGACTCCGATTTCGGCCAGCGGCTTTTTGTGCGACTCCATGTTTTGGTCGTGAACAGCATCCAGAAAGTTGTCCTGCGAGTACCGAGTGGGTGTGCGTACGAGGGGATATCCATATATCCGCGGTTATGTTCCCGGTGAACCTTCAGACGGTGTTATATAGTAACAGCGAGAGCTCTCCGTCTACTCATCTTCCGCGCAAGCACCACGCGACATAACTCTATCTCGTGCTGTTTGTTGCTTCACATTGTTTCTGTATTCTCCCGGTTGTGATATTTTCACGTGGCGGTAGCTCTCTGCCAGCCGTCGTTGAGGCGGGCACGGCGCTCGGTAAACATTAGCCAGGTTTCAGTCTGTGGACTGCATGAATTCAAGGACATTAAGCGAGGGCCTCGGTGTGAGCGGTGGCTTACCACTCCAAACTACACTCTGCTCGAGTCGCCAGCCGCAGCATTACATTACGATCAGAACGACTCTGTTCCCCCACTTTTCCCTCTACTGTTGCTGGTACAGAAAGTATATGCTAAACGTCGAGAGGGCATTGACAAAGTATCAGCGCTTCGCCGTGCGCTAGACACTAATAATAGCAGGGCCACAGGTCGGGCAGCAGACATTCGAAAAATACGGTAAGGTATTCACCAGTCTGTAGGCGTAACGAAGCTAATAAAACACCGCTTCCGTCGGTGAGAATGCCATGAGTTGAGAGTACACCGCACTGTGCAACGGTTACACGCTGCGAGCGGGGGGTTTACATTTGTGGATTCTTCGACTGTGACCCCTCGAGTCTTGTCTTCTGTCATACTCCCCCTGTTGACGCACAAGCAGATGCTTTCAGTTGTTCGGGAGCTGTCACTATTCATACACGCAAGACGATCGGCGGCTGAGAACGCTCACTGTTTTTTTGTCGTTCGATATGTAGCCCCTCCTCACACTTTATATTTTGGTATTGAGTAGCCGATATAAATTACCGGTATATCACAGTCCTCCTGCATCTCCGAGGTATCTGACGGCCCAAAACCGCCCCAGCACCCGTTCATCGGGCCCAAAACCTTGTTCATGTTGGTTCCGCTAAAACCATATCTTGTACACGGTAGAATATTGTAGCCAGCGGCTTGGCTCATATACGTTGCAACTGTTTTTTCGAGGTCTTCCCATAAGGATGTCAACAGCTCACCAAATATACCATCTGATGAAACTGGTTTCCGTAACCCGGCCAATAGTTGAAATGTACCAGTCCAACGGCATTATATACCAGTGAAAACATCACGTATGACTCGTCACCAGTAGGTACCCACGTGAAAACCTTGAAGGGTCAGGACACAATGAGGCAAAAGGGGGCAAAACCTCCGGCGGGATAACTCCGTAGTCAAATGCACAGCTCTTGTCGTACGTATCCGCCAGTGACGTGTATCTCGGAAGTAAAGGGTGGTAACCTTTGTTGGTTTTAGCACAGGTTGTCTGGGAGTCAGGGCGAACCATACATTACCTGTGCCGGGGGACCTTGCCCGCGTCGGATAATGTGAAGACCGTCCGAGCTTTCTGCGAACGATCGCTTGGGGAAGAATTGCTCCATCCACTGCTCTCCTCGTTCCGCCTGACCCGAGTTGTGGTTCAAATCGAAATGGCGCGCGAACGGTGACCGATAACCAAGGGCGTCGGGTCTTGTCTTACAGAGTACGCGAGCTATATTCGTCAAGATAGCTGAACCTCAACGCGGAACCAACTAAGGAACGTTGGCTTATGGTGCGGCCACAGTGCATGGCAGTTGATGGAGCTCTTCCGGGTGTATCAGGTGAGTAATGTAAGGAATGCCTATATGATGCCTCGTTTCAGTACAGCTCTGATACCGTAGAGAAGGGCCTGCCAGCGCCTTCTCGAGCCCTAGGGTGAGAAGTGTGTTCCCAACTAGGTCGCCCCGGAGCGACTGCACTACTAGGCCGGGCACCGAGCTGTTTCCACGGTTGAATGGATAACGGTGCACAAATCAGGATAATTGGATGGTGCCCAATGCCGTAAGATTGAGAGTTAATCGATAAAATGGGTTCATCTCGCATGCACTTTGATTGCTTCCGACCATAATCGGCCTTGAAAGGGAAGCACGACACTTAAGCGGCACGCCGACAGTCCATAAGTGTGTAACAAGCACATGCTCTCCCATGCTACTGTAGTCGATGGGTTCCCAGGGGAAGAAGACAAAACACGCGAACCCAACCACGCGACAAGAAAACAACAAGATGCTCAACGGAGTTTAGGGAAAATTGCAATATTGTCTATATCGCATTTCGGGTGGCATCGGGGTCAAGGATTGCTAACCCGTGTGCAAGGTGGGTATCACGTTACCATAGCTTGATCGGGCAGGACTTTGCCTAGTGGAACTGTTCGCGGCAGGCACCAGTCGCGTAAGGGTGTGTCAGACTGCACTTGTTCGCTGCTCTGATATATACATCGCAGTTGCTCTCGGTGGAAAGGCGCAGAGCAGGTGACACTATATGGAAGTTACACGAAACGACAATGGGTAGACAGGACGTGTTTTCCCACGCTTTGCGTAAAGTGGTATCGGGGCGGCTGTCGAACCAAACAAACAAGCGCTCAGAACGACATGCGTCGGAACACGACAACGTTAACTACGGGAATGGGTCCAAATAAAACAGGACTTGTCCATAGGACACTGCACATCACCAAGGTATTCCGGACATTGCCCGGATACGGATGATGGTGCACGCTGAGACAGGTTAAACATAAGTTAAACTGATGCTGTCGGACAAACTCCACGTGGCGAATTTTACTGGGCGCTACGTGAGAAACACGCATCTAAACCCATACTGGGTTATCTCTGTCAACATTTTCCTGTGGGCTTTGAGGTCGTTTTCAAGGGGTATACCAGATTATATACACAAAACACTATGGAGAATAAGCCTAGAGATTAGCACCAAACCCTCCAATAGCTGTGCAAAAAAAACTCCAAGAGCTGTAACGTAGTCGATCCGACTCACCTGAGTATAGGAGGCCAGAAACACACCGCTGCAGTCGGTGAAAGTTTCGTCGGTGCAATTCGAATACCCATCGTGGTACCTGCGATAAGTCATCGAAACCCCAAAAAACAGAGATCGAAAGTTGCTGCTGCGGTAGACAGTTTAAATCCTCAATCTCTCGATATGGGGCCACCTCAGCATGCACTTGGTATAGTGTGTTAAATAGGGATCAAACCAAGAGCCCCTATGCGGAGAAGCGGAGAGTGCTCAACACCAGTCATGGGTAGAAAACAAATCGACCCAGTAAGTGCTTGAACACTCGATGAAATATATAGAGGATGCACATCACATCCATACTGTCATCGTGTCATGACAGCGGGACCAAGTCCTCGATCCATGTCAGGCCCCTGACATCGCGTGCGGTGTCTAGACGTTTCACTCTCCTTACATGACCTTCCAGCGCCACAACACAAACCATCGAGCATATCATATGATCTGAGGGCCCTTCGGACGCAGGTATTCACTTCTCGTGTTTTTGCAATCCGGAGATTTGGGAACATCAAGGAAGGCTCGTTGACGCTGAAGAGCGGGAGAGGCGTGTTGCGGTTGAGACCGCATCGACCTTTTCCAAACTTCCGACCATGATGAGCTTTATGTCTCGTCTAACAACCGCTTGTGAAAAACTCATGTTGAAACGTACAATTCCAAATAATAATATTTATATATATA
>JBBMHQ010124744.1:0-20137 GCA_037834295.1 Postelsia palmaeformis
GCAGACATTGCTTGCACCAAGCGCGAAGCGCCGTGAGGTGTCCGGCGAGTCGCATGAAGGGTGGGCTGCATCCTACTCAAAACCGCTTGTGAGGCAGACTTGGCAAATGGATGACTGCTATAATAAGTTGATTTAATTTCCGGCGTAGGCAATTCCAGAGACAGCATTTGGGGTAAACTATATAACTGCCTCTTGGGTGCCTTGCCATACACCCTACGTGATACGAGTAATTCTCTTGTGCGGAGTAAAGGTTTCGAACCTCGCGCAAATGATCTAACTAGACGTGGCTGGGGGGGGAACCGTGATTCACTCTGGGCGAACCATCGTACGGGCTCGTAGGCTAGAGTTTTTTTTCTGCTGACGAACTCAAAACGAACACACCGTTTCATCGTACTTGGTACGACTTAGACGACGACATGCACATTCATCCAAAAAAAGGAAAGTCGAAAATAACAGCAATACGTTTTAGTCAAGGGTCCCCTGCACCCGTTCAGATATGATAAACCATACTGACTAGGAGCTAATAACACGACCACGTCAAGTGAACAGAGCAAATATCAAATGGAAATAGGTAACAGGTAAACTGAAGCACAACATAACGACCAGCACACTCTAAGCAGCCGCAACAGCAGTGAGTGGCACCGTTATTAACGTAGACAGGTTTTACCCACAACTCAGTCTTGTACGTTGATGTGGATACAACTGGAGCAGTGTTAGAGTACAAAATTCAAACGGAACCAGGTCAGCTTTCATCGGCCCAACCCCAGTTAGATATAGTGCTGACTGCTCCAAACTCGTGTGTTCGATCTGACTGTACCTTCCGGGCGAGAACGCAAAGTCCGCATACGAGGCTTCGAATCAGTACGGAGTAGCGCCCTTTTCCCCTTGTTGAAATTTGGTTCGCAGGGCTGGTCTATAGATGACTTCAAGTCTTTTTTCAAGTATTTACGTCTAATACTCGTGCACGCACAACCCACTGCTGTATTGTTAGTGGGCGCATTACATGAATTGCCGTTGTTAGCGTGGGTTACCTACTAGCGGGAAACAAAACATAATATGAGTACGAGTGCGAGGTTTTGATTTCGCAGACGAACATCGTTCTTATCATATTTGCTTTTTTTTCTTTTCACGTTCTTGTCGTGCAGGGGTTCACCGTTGACGGCTTAACCGGTTCTGACAAGAACGATGAAAACTCGTACGAGAACAAGTGCGTCAGAGTCGAAGGCACGGGCGAGAGAGGAGAAGACTTTCTGGCTGGTTTTGTCATGAAGGACATGCTCGTGCATAACTGCGGGTGAGAAATCCACCAATATCAGGGAGTCCTCAAACTGTAGCACGTACAGCAGCGCTGCAAGGGATCGACAGCAGGTAATACCGGATTCGAGCACCGATGATCTGACACCAATCATGGTGCACAAGAGTCATTGTAGTACTCGTTGCTGATCACCGTTCCTCACTCGAATCTGTCTGGCGTCCTTCATGGGGTGGCCTTTCTGCTTCTGCCATTGCGGGGGACCGTATTAAATAGAACCTACAGTACACACACAAACCTATATATATATATATATTTTACTAGTAAAAATTGGTCCTATTTACTATGCTTTCCCGTAATAGGCTATTCCACATCCTGAACAATGCTTACGTACTCGTACACCCTACAGAGTCTCAAATGAAAAGTTTGAGACTCAACTAAGATCATAGTTGGTCCCTGGAGGCGTGCGCTTGAGACGGGCTTGTACTATGCTGAGATGCCGATGGATGGCGACATGAGCTGGATGTACGGCTGCTGTCGCTGCCACGGCGCCGGTGGTGGAAGAACTTCTTGGTCATTCTTACGGACTTCCAGTACGTACCGTATGCAGGAATAGTCGCCCAACGGTTAGGGTGGAACGCCGCTGAAGCACCGAGGAATACTCACCCCTGTTTTTCTTTTACTTCTTGGAACACGCGTTCAGTGAATGTGGCCTGTATTTCCTTCAAAGTTCCGAAGCATTATACCTGGTATGTTTTTTAGCTCTTGAAGTATATTAACCGGGGGCGTATCATACATCAAACGAGTTAGACCTATCTGTGCATGATATGGTATACCTGGTATATCATAACGCGAAAAAACACCAACGGTAGACTAGGTGAAATGTGAAAACCCTGGTACAGCACAATAAGGAGGAAGGTTCAAATCCGTTTGTAGAAATAATATGTCGGTACACACGGCCTCGCTCACCGTTAGGTTTTGGGCGCTCCAGTTCACTCGTTGAAAAAAACGTGACAAAACCCTCCCTGATGAAGCATATATATATATGTGGGTTTTCAACAAGTAGGTAAGTGCCAACACCAACAGCAGCGATTATATTAGTACAATGTTTCGATGTCGTCAGTCGTTGACGGTTGTTTGTTGCAGACGGATTAAGCGAAACAAATCAACACGTTTAACTTTTAGAAGTATCAGGCAGCCTGGAAAACCTTATGTACTTGTTACCAGTTGTGCCAACTTAAAATATGACCTCGATTTTCATGGAATATCCTCGCGGTATTTTCATTTGGACTGGTTGTAGTAACTCGCTGTGTTTTCAGGCCTTCTTTTTTGCCGTCTCTACCGTCCGAGGCCCATCCTAGGACACAAAAAATATTTCATACAACGGACCTGCTGCAGTTTGCTGTATTTTTGTGTGTCGTAGTAACGGATGACAGCATTTTATATCCCAGTACAACCAATATGTGCGTGATTATATCTTGATCCTGAAAATCCCCAAGAATTGTGCCCATGAAGCTGCGAGTAAAGCAAATATTCCACATTAACACATTGCTATGCCGTATACAAAAACTAGGCAGTGTAATGCCACGTCGTCGCCCTGCGTACGACAGGAGAGACATACACATGTTATGAGTGCGAAAGGTATAAAATCGATTGAATTGAAGGAAAATATTACCATGAAAGACAAAAGGCTTCCTCTCGTTCGCGCCCCCGAAGGAAATAATGCAGACAACCTGAAACCAACAAAGCAAACAACGCCACATAACCAGTACGGTCAGCGGAATATGACTTCGAACATAGAGAACGAACAGATTTGCCGGAGCACACCCCGTAAAAACAGTAAACACCCTCCAGCCGTTGACAGCAAACTGTGGTAAGCGCAGCGTGAAACACGGCGCCAACCTTTAGCTCCTCGTAGTCTGTATGGCACCGCCCGATCCTATCCGACCTCTCTCCGTATAAAAATTGCCAACCGTGCTTCACCTCCGGCCAGGGTGAAACATGCAACGGAAACATGAACGAAGCTACATAGCCGTACACTCGAGAAACAAGACCTCGTTTCATAGGGGCTAAAAGGAAGACGGGCAGGAAAAATAGGCCATATTACTCGTCCAACAATGACTCCTGAAGAAAAATACCCAAATTATTTGAGCTGTTTTGTGCCTTTTCGTATTGCCAACTCAAGCCATACTACCGGGTTGATGCACAGGCGACCGGCCGTCGTACTTGAGGGTCTTTGCCTTTACGATGTACAATTGCTTCGGGATCGTGCGAAGACAGCAGCATCCGTGCCTTCTGTAGTACTCGGCCTTCCTCCATGCCACAGTAGGAACCGCATATCAACACTTGATGTATACTCTTTCCACAGTAGTACTCACTCGCTCTCTATCGTATTCCATCTTGCTTGCTTCAATCTGGGATTTTCACATGGCATTAACGACGACACGAAACCTGCGGAATCGCTCGACTTGGGTATCGACAGCGGGGAATGTGTCCGGCTGAAAAACTTCGTCGTCGAAGCCGAGATATTCGGAAACACCATCAGAAACTGCGGCGTACACGACTACGAGTTCGGCAATGCATTCACTGACACAAAAGCAGACAAGAACGGTGAAGGGATATATATTGGGACATCCATTACCCAGGTAGGATGGAGACGCGTGCTACGGTGGAAGAGTTTGACGGCAGGTCGATGGAGCTCGCGACCTCTGTGGTTCGGGGCATTGAAACACCCTTCGCGACCCTGAGATGAACTCTTGACAAGAAGTCGCGCTGCTTTACTAACTTTAACAATCGTACGATCAAGTCGAAATACGGACGGTATAGTTTGTTACACAGGAGACGTGCGACACGAATCGGGAGCCCTGCACCACGAAACGCTCTCCCGGTCCATTGGAAAGCCTTTGTCAAAACACTTCACAACGAACTCCTCCTTGTCGTAGAGACGCCACCTCGTGGCCTAGTGGATAAGGCGCCTGTTCCCGAGACAGGAGATTCGGGGTTCGTATCCCCGCGAGGCTATTATTTTTTTATTTGACAAGACACGAAATCGCAAACGTGGAAGTGTGGTGAGCTTAAGCTTTATTTATACCAACCCACCGGAGGATGAAAAAATGAACTATAAACTTAACCGTTAATGGTGTACTCCCTGTGTCGCCGATGTTTACCTTGTACACTCTCGTGTGTCCTGACATCGCAGTGGGAGGACTTCGAAGAAGACCGGTGCGATAACAACTTGATAAAAGGGAACACTATCATCACGAATGGCAACGAGTGCGTCGAAGCCAAAGAGGGCTCCTCTGGCAACATCATCGAGCACAACGTATCCTCCGACCAGAATGACTCTGAGTCCGGTTGCTTCGCTTCCAGGGGCGACGCAAATACCATCAGGTACACGTGTAGCTGCGTCGAGACCGGGCTGACATTTGCCGTGCAACCGATGAAAATCACAAACACCGTGGCAAACGCCCGTTTAACACTGACGATCCGCCATTTGGGCGCAGGGTGTCGTCCCGTTGAGCAGGGCGTTTGCTGAGTTCCCTTGGTGTGCACAAACCTGTGGTACTAGGGGGAGTTTGATCTGGTTACTCGAACGCGCAGGTCACGTCCAATCAGATCCCAGGCTAAGCGTGGTTTGGGCAAACGCCCTCGTTTGCTGGGGGAGACAGAAAACGACTACGCCTAAATTCACTTTTCGATTGCGATATTACGCGAGATTCTACCTCTTAGTTGAAGAATATCGCCCTAATTTATGTACGCTAATGCCGACCACCATGTCTACTTAATGAACAAAAATATGTGCAGCATCACCACCGTAACGAACAGCGAAAGCGCGTCACGCAGGCCTTGTTCTGCCTAAAGGCCCCACGAGTGACGCGACGGGCAAAAATAATTCTCGACGCCGACCAACTACTTTCCTCCGAGCTGGTCCAGAATAGGCAGGGCTTTCCTGATGAAGAAGCCACTATCTCTAATTTCGCTTTCAGAGTTGATATCTTCAGGGCATTATTACTGTGGCACGGTTTCCCGGAAAAAACAAAATATGGACTGCGCATGACCGATGAAACGTCACGTTGTAACGCCATGCGTTGTTACTGCAATCAGACTACGTTCGGGTACAGAGGTTCTTGTAACCGCCATGTTTCGTGAATTACGGCAGAAATGTTCTGGTGTCCACGCATTTCTTGAAACATAGAAAAGTATTTTTGGAATGAGTAATTTTAACCCCTGCCGGCCGGGTGCAGAGTTGATTAGATTGTTATATATAGCTTTGAACTGGGAACATTGAATTTTCGAGCATGTTCAATACAGTACACGTCTGTCCAAAATGCGATATTTCGATAAATTACCGACCAATTAACGAGTTGGCGCAAAGGCTCGTAAAAAGCGTGTGCCGAAAAAAGGTGGTACACGTTCGAACGACGCTGTGATAAGTTGTTTCAAATGTAGGCGACATGAATTAATCAGCTGCGATTTGTTTTTTACAAATTGCCGACGCATACAAGTCACGGCAGCGACAACTCCTTTCATGTACGGCGGCGGTGAAAGTATATCCTGTGCATACAGTATGAACCGAGTTTTATTATTTTGTGGACTCTTTTCTGTCAAACAAACCGCGTCGGTACAGGTACAACGACGCATCTGACTGCCGCGGAGCAGGTGTAAGAATAGGAGGAGCGACGGACAAGGATACGAACCATGTCTACGGACAGATGAACAATGTGAGTTCCGGGTTGATATACTACTTCTGCATTGTTTCGGGCTTGGCGACAAATAGTCGCTTGTGGAATGTACGCTCTGTCTTCAGGAATATCGGGTAAGAACCACAGGGAGTGTGCGTATCAAACAGTATAAATATTGAAATGTTAGATGTGATGTTATTTCGCGAGACTATGTAGTGAAAAAAAACTTGTGTACATGGAGCCCCCTGGCAAAAACATGGGTCGACTGAATGAACGCTTGAACCAAACAAAGTTGCTTAAAACTGAAACGCACACTGGCAATTCACATCAAACGTGAACACCACAGCCAACACCGCGTTCGGGTCAGCGCTCACTAAAACCCGAAACCATATTTCGTGCGAACACCCGCCTAGTGCTCATGGGTATGTTCATAGCTGGATTTCCAAATTTTTCATATGTTGGTGTCGAGCTCCAACGTTGCGTGAAAAACAACGTGGTTCGAAAAAGTTGGACGTCAGAGCACTGAAGGCGTCCGTTGCGCAATCTGCGAATAAAATACCGATGCCACCGGCGGTCGCCGCATTATTTAAATACGTTTTTCCCCCTTAATTCATGATTGCCCTGACCAACAACCGCGAAAGATAAGAGGCACGTCGTGGTACACCCCCAGCCGCACCGTTCTCCCAAACTACCCGGAGGTCAAGTTGCTGACCTAAACTGCACCAATGTTCGGCCGGCCAGAATAATCCCTAGTCGCCCACGATAACAAAGAAGCGAGTGTCGTCGACCCTGTCAACCGCCTCGAGATCATGTTACTGCTGAATGTATTAATTGTAAGTTCTAGCCTGGGCCGCTGTCTTTTTTATTTTGGGTCTAGATTTCACTCTTCAGCGCATTTTGAGACTGAACATATCGTCGTCATATTTAGCGAGTCCCTAGGTGGGTGTTCAGCGGAGGAGAAATACCGCCACCAACCGATATACCTGGTACCGGGTATGTCCGGACACAACCTACACCAGCATCCTACGTATCAAAACGTCCCGCACGCGAAACACTCCAAAACGCCCATGCTGGCTCAAGCATGAACAGAGAAACGCTTGTGTCCGAGGCAATTGCACTTGTGCTCATATATTTTACATCGATTGATTCGACGGCACTTCTCTATCCGCCTGGAGTATAGTTTTCATTTGTGACTGATGTCTAAGTATGTGTTGTCAGTTGACGGATGGCTCACATTACACTTCAACTCCGTTTTTGACTGTTACACAAATATTTTCAGGTGCATGACAACACCTTCGAACGTGCATTGGAAGCAGCCCTCACTGTGCGTGTTATGCCCCAAGGAAAAATTTGCGGCAACTCTTGCAAGGACTGCACGAGAGGCATCGAGAGGTGAATACCCAACATCGCAAAAAAGGAAAGAAAAAACAGTGTGCCGGTCGCCCCGGTGGACTAGTGGTCAGCTTCAAAGACCACTGGTATTGGTACCCGAGTTCAAATCCCACCGTGGTGAGACTTTTTTTGAAAAAATAAAAAGGAACCAATTGCTGATAGCGCCTTCGTTGCGTGGGTAGGCGGAATTCGACGTAAGTCGACAAGGGAAGAAAGTGCTGAAATCTTCTCGCAATGAAAATGCAAGGCAAGTACCGTAGTGGGGAGGAGGGAGAAGAGCCTACTTAGTGACCCCGGATCTGAGTTACGACTGAAGAGGGAGAGAGAGAAGAAGGGCGAAGATAATAAATGGGATGGACAAAAAAATAGAAAAAGTTTAGAGATCCTGTATGATTCTCAAACTTTCACCAGGTGTGCTACGTGTTTGAGCTGCACCGTGTTCGCCTATATTTATCGTTCTTTGGCATAATTCCCGTATCGTTGGATCGAACAAAGGTTGCCAATAGAAATTTGGTTAGACCTTCCCAAAGGGCAATGAAGATGTGGTTGAGCCGAAAGCCGCACTGCATGTGAAAGCAAGTGGTTCTTGTGTGACGGACGGAGCCCGTTAAACTAATACCCTAAGTTGTCGCAAATCGACATTTACGGCGGTCTGCATCACCCTGGGGCGTGCGCATTATACAGAGTAGAATTCGGTTCTCGTACGAGTGGGTGCACGGTCGGCGACTCATCTACGGGGGTGTTAAGTAAACCGTCACACATATTGTCGTCACTATGTCTAATGTTTTCACCGGACTACCTCTGAACCGTGCATGTTGTATAAATAAACCACTGTGAGCATAACGAGCGAGTCTGCCGATACTTGTTTTGAATATGTTTGATTATCGCGGATGGTATAACAGATCCTTAAAATATATTTTATACTCATCACCGTAAGCACGGTAGGTTAAAAGCACGCTTCCATATCAGTGAGAACAAGTGAATCGATTGAACGCAGATATTCACCAGTAGTTGTTTGCTCTTTGTCTATATGTGAGAGGTGCCCAAACAACTATTGATGACCACCAAAAGCCGCGCAAGACAGGCCTAAAGTTTTCGACCCGACAAAATTACTGACTATTTATGCTCTTGTCGCAATAACAGGAGCGATAGCCTTGACGTTGGGAATATTGAAGACATGTGGGACGCGCCATGTGAGCAGACCGGCCCTCGATCTCCGGGAAGAACACCGGCGCCCGTCATAAGCACACCAACACCAGGAGCAGAAACCCCCTCACCTTCGAAGAAAGAAACGCCGGCACCTGTCGCCAGTACGCCATCTCCATCGTTTCGAACCCTGGCTCCGTCCGTGGGTACGCCTTTTCCGGCCTCGGAAACTCCGTCTCCGGTAGACGAGACAGCATCTCCGGTTATGGACACGCCATCACCGACCTTCAACACGCCATCACCGGTACTAGAAACGTCGTCACCTGTCGTCAGTACGCTAACTCCGTCCATGCAAACCCCAGCTCCGTCCGTAGGTACGCCTTTCCCGGCCTCGGAAGCCCCATCTCCGTTAGTGAAGACACCATCTCCATTGATGGGCACACCATCGCCGGCATTCAACACGTCATCACCGCTACCGAGAACGCCGTCACCTCTCGTCAGTTTGCCATCGTCGTCGTCACAAACACCAGTTCCGTCCGTGGGTACGCCGTTCCCGGCCTCGGAAACCCCATCTTCGACAGACGAGACAGCATCCCCGGTTATGGACACACCATCACCGGTCTTCAACACGCCATCACCGGAAATGGGGACTCCGTCACCTGCAGCCAATATCCCAGCCCCAACACACCACAGCGATGATGACACTAGTGGTGACGACGGAGACGACTACATGAGCGATGATGGCGACGATTACATGAGCGACGACCGAGTCGATTACGATCATGACGATGACGATGACAATGACAGTGATGACGTTGTTTATGACGACGACAACGAGGAAAAGTTCGATACTAACGATGACGATGACGACGATGATGACGGTGATGATGGCGATGATGATGATGACGATGACACTGATGATGACGATGACGACGACGACGACGACGACGATGTTGGCCGCGACGATGATGATGATGATGATGATGATGATGATGACGATGACGCTGATGATGACGATGACGACGACGACGACGATGTTGACCGTGATGATGATGATGATGATGATGATGATGATGATGATGATAATGATGATGATGATGATGATGATGATGGTGATGATGATGATAATGATGATGAAGAGGATGATGACAATGATGACGACGATAGTAGTAAGGATGATGCCTATGATGATGGCGATGATGATGATGGCGCCGACAATGATGATCACGATGATGATGCTCATGACGACGACGATGGTGATGACGACAGTGGCGATGACGACGATGATGGCGATGATGACAGTGGTGATGACGACGAGGACAACGCAGATGATTACCAGTAATAGTCTCGGGTGTAAAGAGTAAGAGGGGAAAAGCGTGAATCGTGTTATGTGTGACCCACGTGTTGATGAAATCCCCCCAACGCGCCAATATCTCTGCGCCGAGGACAACCCCCTGAGCATCGAGGAGGACGCTTTCACAAGCATTCCGCGTTAGCTCATGTCAATTGTTTTGCTTGTTACATTTTTTTAGAAGACACTCGCGTTTCGCATTAAGCTTCCAAGAGTGGTTGTTATACACACCGGACTACGCAGCAGTCGCCTCACACATTGGTGCTGTGTGACCCTACACCTGCTGCAGTTTCTGCTGATAAGATTCGCTGGTGCACAGTTGTAAGGAGCACAGGTCTTCGATTTAATCGGCTGGTGTCCACCTGGAGACTATGTGTTGGATCCACGCGTTCTGCTACACGCGCGTTGCTACTGTTCGTAGATGACATTACACACCCTCGGTTGTCAATGGGTGTCCACACTAGGTGATGCGGAGCATTCACAATGGAAATCATAAGTTATCACGGTGGATAAACGAAGCTAGAACGTTGCACGACCCATGCGTAAAAAGTCAACTGGAACTTTTATACTTTACCTGTTTTCATTTTTTTATTTCCTTCAACTTGCCTTAGGTAGTTTGTCGAAGCGGATTTGGTCTAGAGATTTATCAGTGGTTGGCCCTGAAAAAATTAGTGGACAACTCATAAAAAGCGCCGTCGAACAATAACGCCAGAAAAGGGCACAGACCGTGTGTCGGTAGCTATCTGGAAAATAGTACGATACCCGTACGTTTGCATCCGCAGCCTCCCTTAGGTTGCAGGTTGTGTCACCCGAACATCTTTGTTGTATTGTTAGAAGCTTTGCTGTCGTCGACGTTGATAAGAGTATTGGAGCACCAATGGGCTATGGAAATGCGATCGCGCGAGTGGGCTATGTGTGAAGGAAGCGCTGGTAGTCAGCCCCGTAGATGTTCCTGTTTTGCTACGATAATTCCCGGGTATACAATATCATGGTATGCACTAGATCACAGACTGTGAAGCGTATCGCCTTCATTTCGGGTTGTTTTTGTTTCCCGTGGGTAATGTTCGTGTATAGTCTAGGTAGTGCTGTCTATCGATGAAGCGAGGTGATTAACTGCACCACTTGCCGGCCACTTCCTCGAGATTCGAAGCGGGTAGTTTTACGCATAGTTACGATCGTTAGTTATTAACAGTTTTGTTTGGCGCATGTGACTATGGTTTGCTCTGTTGATTCCCACGTTCAACCGATAGAGCGGCCCTTGTCAAGTACTGATTTAGTGGCGGTGCTCTCGACACGCTTTGTTGTGCATCGCATAGTTTGTTCGAAGATAGGTCCAAGCATTCATTGTGCTGCCAGAGTATTTGTGTGTTGACGTAGTGAACGATAAATCAATACGCTTGTGTACCCATGGATCGTACTGTCTATCGAATGCATTTCAAGCGATTGCGTTGCAAGATGTTACGCGGGAAACGGGGTGAGTTGGTCTTCAGACCTGGTTTGACAACGTTTGGCCGTATCAATGTCCCTTTATTTCAAATGGATAGTCGCGATTACTAGCTGCTAGAGCAAACGAGTTGTCGACTGACAGCAGCAGCTGTGGGTGTTTTGAATATTGTTTGAATCAACAGTATTTTGTTTGTCAGGGCTGTGTACCAGTTTAGACTTCGAAGAAGTTTTCAACAGCGTAAACAACCCATAGAGGGATAAATAAGATGAACGACTTAGCGAAATTCGACCGTTCAAAAACGGGACGCGAGAGAGTGTCATTGAACAAGTTCGATAGTGAAATACTTATATCGTTGAATTTGATGTTGACGTTATCGTCCAATGTATGCAAATGATTCAATATTTCTATCAGTGGATGCTTCTGGGAACGGCTGGTGAAGGGCGGAGCTTCAGAGGTGTGTTGGGGTACATACTCGTACCGTGACGCCATGGGTTGATATTGACAGGAAAAAGTTACTTGATTACCTTTCCGCGAATCGCGATAGTGTGTCGATTTCATGGACACGACCACCTATGGCGAAGAACTAGACCCGTCGATCTCCGTCAGGCATCGCCAAGCTGGCGATACTAAGATCCACTCAGGGGGGGGTGCAACAATGGTCTTGTCGGCGGTAATGCCACTCATCAAGATGGCTCGTGAGTCGGACTAAAGTCTTTTTTTTTTAGAACGCTCGTAAGTACAAAACCTTTCATTGCACGTACACATGACGAACCTACGAACCGATAAAGCTCGAGACAGATAAAAAGTATGTTGGTCACTCCCTCAAAGGTCACAGAGATTCCACAACAAACAATCATAGACTGAAGTATCTGAGCTCACAGACTTCGTCGAGACAGATGTGCATCAATATCGCGCATATCGACACTTTCCATTCAATTTCCCTGTCTGGCCATACAACTGTTGTGTTCGACTCTCGCCTGCAGACGATTGGTTGTACATGGATGCTCCGGACTGATTCTAGGGTTGATGAACCAAACGGCGCTCCATCTTCAACACACCATATCATTAATGTAACCTGATTGGGTGAATAGTCTTTTTCCAGTTATACGCGCATCGGCGAGCATAGACTATGTGGTTAGGCTGATCTCATTGCTTCCTGGAAATACTGGCTCGAAATCGCTGAAAAGTCAACACTCGACATTTCGACCAGTAGGATTGAATTGGGTATAGGCGTAGTTGTAAAAGAAGCATTCCTAGTAGTTCAGTAGCGGGTAAAAAAGTGGAGGCATATTAGCTATTTTGAGTCGAAACAGCAGTAATAGTAGGAGAACTAGTGGCATTACTCGTACCAGTACCTGGAGCAGCAGAAGAATATGCTACTATGAAGCGTTTCGTAGTGAAGCAATGACAGGGGGTTTTGTGGTAATGCCAAGAGTATTACGCAAGCCGCTAAAGCTGTGTGCAACACTCATAACAGATTTGTTAAACTACTAAGGGGACGCATCGTCAAAGCGCATGCCGAAAAAACGCTTTTCGTAGGTAGGTTGATGTCCGCGCTGGTGTCTCCTGTGTCGAGCATCCGGTATTTACTCGTAAAGTTAATCAACGAATACTTCGACCGATACCAAGTTGGTAATGCTGTCTATCCAGTTAAGTCCGCCAACAAAACAGAACAGCGACAGGGGACAAATATACGTTCGGAAAATGCCAGCACCCCGGCGATAGGTGGAATCTTCATCAATGTGCGAAAGCACATTGGCCCGATATTTCGAAGTGAACCTACAAACACTGCGAGGCACCTCGGCAGTCTTCTCAAAAAGAAACATGATAAGAAAAAACACTCGGTGTAATTTTATACAGTGTATTTTGTTCCGCCGAGAAGCGTTTGAAATGCCCTGATGGTCGACATAGATTGGCTCGGGGACCTGACTTGGTCTGATAATGTACAGTAGCTAACTTGTGCCATGTTTGGTGCAACAATGCAGGATATGATATGACGTTTAGAGAAAGAACTCAGCAACTCATCGTTTCTTATTAGATGCACTGTGACACCCATTGCCAGTAGTTTCTGCGGGCAGCACGCTTGTACTGCGTGACTTCGTAAGGGTATGGCCATTTGTCGTAGATTTGACTTTTTTTCAGGTGGTGCTTGTCGCTGTAGAGTATTGTGAAGATCATAATTAAATGCCCCTTGTTCCAGGAGTCTATGTGCGTAGTAAGTGTTCTCCAGGTGTAATGATCAAGATATCCATGTGTTCATTGAAGCCATGACCGCAATAACCCGCTCGGGCTGGGCCGTACACGAATTGGAGTCTCGGGTAGAAAAAATGGTATTCACCGTATGCCCCCTGCTAGAAAAGCTATGAAGAAAAAACTAGACTCCAAGATTGTTTGCGCTACCAGTAAACTTTGCCGATGCCGCAGTCGATATGATAGTTGAAAAATGTACGTAGAATTGCTCTTGAATTAGTTCGTCAGTATCCTCCCTTTTTGAAAGATTCTCCTTTTATCTTTTTCTCCTTTTTTAGGGTGCCTTAGATTGTTGTTTCCAGATTAGGCGCTACTTCTCCTTCTCCGCTACCGTTCGTGATTTCCCTTTTGATCAGGAGAAGACGATAACCCACTCTTTTTTCGAGCCAACTGAAGCTATGGGTCCAAAAACATGAAAAAAAACGTTCGCTCCCTGTGAACAAAAACTGCATTATCGACCCTGCCAAGCAAGAGCCCCGCAAAAGCCTCGACGTAGAATATCCAGGGGAAATATATATCGAAAGCAATAACATCTGGGGTTTTGTGTTGTACAGGTTCTCCCCTCAGCAAAAAAAATATATTGCCTGTGCGGTTTCAACATCACATTGTTTCCTGCGACCAATACCACACTGTTTTGTGTCAAATTCTGAGTCACAGCTATTATACCGACCGACTGATCGAATAAATCTCGGTGCTTGTGCACATGCACACTAGGGCAGCACACAGACATGAAGGTTAATGGCTCAGGACAGCCACACCCTTCGTGTCCTTCCAGAAAACATGTTAGCGGTCACGGAACGTCAAAGAAGAATACTGGCGTAGTTAATAGTGTCTGCAAAAAGCCCTAACCGTCGGCAGAGTGCAAACCCAGGCGTGTTCGATGAAATCGGATGTGCGACGATCCCGCAAGACGCCGCTAGAATGATTCACAAGTGTCCGCGGCTCGGAAATTTGAGGTATGCGCAACTCGCTGTGGGGCACCGTCCGACGTGATACGATGTTCAGATTATGACCATCAGCACCAGGCTTAACACTCCCAACCAGGTGCGTTGCCTCCTGTACACTTCGTATAAGAAGGCCCAGGAACCTAACGTCCGAATACTCCACCGGACATGGTTTCACGACTAACATGGTATCGGCCCTAAGTCTAGCTTGTGCGTTCGCGAGGTGTGAAATGACTTAGTCTGTGTGGCAGCCTGACCCTCTGAGTGGCTTGATTTCTAAAAAGCATATACCATGAAATTTCACGGGAAATATCACGACTGGCATACCCGATTTAAACGTGAAGCTCACTGGAGTTTGTTTATAGTAGTCCAGCTGTTTTGTGAAAACGAACATTTTCCGGGTATAGGCGAGCGTTCCTGCATTCATGCGGGACACATCAACAATGTGTACACGTGTATACATCGCAGTGTACAAGACATACCAAACCTTCTTCAAAGCGGACTAGTACTTTCTCGTTGGAACGGTTACGCAAAACAATAGTTCATGTTTTCAAGTGTCAGTAAACACGTCGTCAATGCGCACGGCAGTGACATCACGATGCTTCGGACGATCCATATGCATGCATTCCACAATATGCCACACCACCCTCAGGTGTATCGAATGTGAAGTTGTCCACAGATGGCGATGCTTCCGACAGTATATACAGTCTGGTGTGAAGCGTTCATCAAGGGCACATTCTGCATGTGGGCACCCGCGCCACCTTTGTAGAACTGGTACTGCTTTGTCTACTACAACAATTACGCCCAATATGCTGCCGCTTCTGATAAAACTACTGTTCTTACTCTCCACTCAAGTACTATTACGGAGGAATATAGTTAATAGGACCTACGGTCCATACAAAAACTATATATTTCCGTATTTATAGGAACAATATTTGGTCCTGTTAACTATATTCCTCCGTAATAGTACTACTAGTAATGCCAGTATTATTTAATTGTCGTTTTTGTAGCGTCAATTTTGGAGCTTTCTGTCAGGAAAATACTTCGACCAGGTGAATCTCGATCGTTCGTTCCTAATTTCAGGGCACATTTTCCTGTTGATTCAGTTCTTGCGCAAATATATTCTAACAGGTATAATGAGGTTTCCCCCTTCTACTGTACTCCGTCGATTATCATTGAATTCGCTGCTGTAGCGTGCCTTGAACGGAATGAAAAGCGAAATTGATACCAAACAAACCCGAAAAAGTGGTGGCCCGACATCGATATTCCAGCACACCTCAAAGGCAGATACTGTCTCATATGTAACCATCGTCCGCCCTGGCGTTTAAGTTCTGTCAAACGGAATGTTCGTTTCGTCGAAAAAAGCTCAACTAATGAAAAGTAAGGGTCGACCCTTTCGGCGTTTTCTCGAAACCAGCATCACGTCGCTCCTAAACCACGGGGCACTGCTTTTTGTGCTCGACACCGCCGTGTTTGAAATACCAGGTTATGTCGGCACTTTTCAAATTTCCCATCGGTCTTGCTACGTTTCGAAAATATTGCACTGCTGAATATCGGAGAGCTGATGCAGCAGCGATGAATCAAGTGACGTGACGGACTACCAGTACGATAAATATCAAGTTGCACCCGGGCCATGCAACATATATCAATAGAACTCCGCACTGTCGGCAGTTGTTCACGTATTCGCGAGGCTCGCTCGTTGTGCTTGATCTTCGAGATATAGAGAGAACACCTCAAATTGATATTAGTTCAAGGTGGTTCTTGCATTATTCAATGTTAGCGCTTGAAAGGACCGGCGTGCGATCTAGGGACATATCCGAGCTGCAGATACTCATATAGAGAGCGTTCTGAGGTAACGGCACGTATTCCAATCAGACCGCATTATCCTTTTTCGACAGAATCTCCCTCGCCCGGGCTGTTCCATCCCCCGGCCTATGACCGCGGCCTTGCTACATGTCTCCGCTAAGGTCCACAGGAACTGGATTAATCGACGACGGCATGGTTCGGCGGTCGGACGCGGCGCACGTAGGGCTCCGAGAGGAAACTAATCAATACATATTGTTCGGGAGTGTGGAGAGTCTGCGATGACGGATTACCACTCGTATCCTATCATATGTTTCATTTGTTTTTTCAATTACAATATTTTGGTGGTTCTTCTATGGCAAATAGTAATGTTGCGGCCGTCAGCGACCAACCGGAGAACGTCATCAAGCTGCACCGACTCAGCGTCTGCTGTTCGACTAATGTTCCGCTCGGATCTTAGGTATGTACTGGTTGATACAGGAAGTAGGGCGATAGCGGTGGAAAGCAAGTCGAAGAGAAAAACATATTCGATCGAGGTTTACTGAAGAACCGGATTGTTATAAGCTCCACGGTGAAGACCGTCAAGTTCGTGTGTTCTACAGAGCATCGAAGGCGTTCCGTCGTCAGTGTTTATTCAGTGCTTGTTTAGGCACATAGGATAGCAGAAGTCATCGTCGCCTTTGATACCGTAGTTGGATGCCTTCGAAAGGTTTGTAGTGGGTTGTAGGAGGCACGATCCGTGTCAATTGAATGCAAGTTTACGCCTTTTGACGACAAAGTATGACAAAACCCGAGATATATGTCATTTGGAAGTGGTACCATATCACTGGATACTGCTTCAAAGAGCACATGGATCAGGAGGGTACGGAACAATTGGTGGCATGCGTAGCTGCAATTCTGAACCATGATCGCTCATATTATGAGACACTTCAGAGTCGATGCGTCGCCCAGAAGGAAAGTTTGTGATATGGTGATCATGCCTCTCGCGACAGGAACATCGACTTGCAACACACGTAAACTTTCAGTGACACAGGGACACGATCAACTCTAATATTCTTTGAAGAGTATTTTTTCAAAATTCGTATGACATGGGGAACGGATATGTGCTAATGTCGGTTGAGAGGCTAATTTGACACGATACGGCTTATTTGACGACATGTGTGCCTCCCTTGAAGACTGAAACAAGAAAACAGCTATACGTCAGATGACAGTGGTTACGGCTCGGATGACGACATTAAGTAGGGGTGGCAATATCGAGTTGTCGCCCGGATAAGGAACCCCATCCGTGTGAAATCTGTTGCATCCCCACAATTCTACTTCTACCATATCTAGGCAAGCCTCAAGACATTGAATATAAGTTGTTATGTCTGCAACTTAACCAATATTTCCTTGCTGCAACATAGAGTTGGCGCGCATCTATGACATTATTAGGCTAATAATAGGCGAATACTACCGAATAGGGGACACAGACACAGAACCGAAACAAAACCATACAACAAAAAAAACGGACAGATTGTTGCAGTGTCTGGACTTGCGTCGGCCCAAACTAAAAAAGGAAAGGAAAGGGGATAAGCGACTCGAATTACCGCACTCTCAGGCAGTCACTCACACTAGGAGTTAGTTGACTCGTTTCGAGAACGCCTAAAAAATCTCCTTAAACACTTCGAAGACGTACGTAAGGCATCTCATCGCAGCATTCAGTAAACGATTATATTCGAATGAAATCGACGAGCCCTAACCGTTCGTCGATGTGGTGTCTTCTTCTGTCGCACGCCCCAACCCAGACAAGACCCTTTTGTGGATCATTGATCTCCGACGTTATCTGAAAACGCAATCAGTTTGACAAAAAACAACGTTTGGTCAAAATTCAAAAGATTATGAAGTCACCCATTCGCGATCACCATCCAATGTCCGTCCGAGCCGTGTGATATTTACTGTGGATATCGTCGAATTCATATGTAGTTCTTTCCTATATTTGTCTGACCACTAAACACTGATACGACAGCCGAATCGCATCACACAACGTCCTAGAATGTAATGACACCCCGCCAACACCCAAAGTGCATGAAGCTACTGCTGACCAATCTTGAACGCTGAGTATATCAAACAGTAGAGTTCACCGTTACACGGATGATATGCCCGAAAAAGACACTCGAGACCATAGGTGGCACCAGGATTTGTCTGATGACTCACTCATATCGAGCTGAACACACATTTTTCCCATGCGAGTGATAAACTGTTCGACAGGAAGAGTGCACGAGCTTTTTTCCTCAGTACCAACTTTTGTAGGATAGTTGAACAGCACCAGTGCGTTTGAGGTGTAGACTGATACGTCTCGGTTTAGTCGCCGCGTCCACACCAGGATCTACTGCATTTGATCCATATTCCACATCTTTTGCTTTTTTTTGTCACTAGCAAAATAACAACAAAGGCAGGCGTTTCCACGCAACGAAAAACAACATTACCTTACATCAGGAGATGTGCACGCGATGTCTACCGCTTCTGCTGCTGGTGTCACGCTCCTCCCTACAATCTTGAAAAAAAAACGATGTTCACACGTTGGAGAATGTAACCCCTAGCACTTTACACGACTCTACATGAGCAATCCAATGAAAACCCTCCCAACAGACATCCTGCGACCAGCTCGCTACACATTCCAAACTCGCATGCCATCGATGGCGTATCTGACGTTATACGGGTGCACCCGAGTACGTCATCTGCACCAACCTCGGCGTGAACAGACGAAGTACCTTATAACACATAGTTTTGGGATCGTCTGCTGCATGCTCGTGTTCGAATGCGCGAACGTTGTTGCTACGGTATCGGTGGACAACAATTTCAGATAATGTGTAATTCGGAGACCACCAAGAGCATCAGGTGCAACAAACTAAACATTAGCGCAAGATGATGTGTAGGACTACCTGCGGTCATGTACAGAGTATACCTCACGACGCATTGGTACAGAACAGGGCTTCGAGGTGGGGACAAACACTCAACGATTGTAGAAGTCACGCCCCGCATCGCCGGACGGTGCCTTAGATCGAAACAGCACGAACACAGTGAGCAAAGAAAACCAATCAGCTAAACGAAACGTGAGATGATTTGCGAACGGTCACAGGCTGTCAGACAAAACTGAACCTCTTGCTCGAATAAATGAGCTACATGCGTCGCCTGTAGCGATTGGTCGATGCGCAAACGTTGCGTGGGGATGAACTGACTGTGCGAAATTTATGGGTGAGGTCACCAATCTAGCTCACATTGAATACAGTTATTCAAACAGGATTTATGTTTGCCTACCTGCGACATCATGCGGGGTGCGGAACGAACTCGAATGATACATCACAGGGTTTCGACGTCGCGGGCATCTCTTTATCTGCGTCCTGAAGGAGATTTAGAGATGGTACCATGTGCTTGGTTTCTGTATTTTGTGAAGGAACACCAGTTAGTGCTTGCTTTCAGGGGTGCCCGTGCCCGGTGCAAACCGGGTCGAGGAGTGAGTTCAAAAGTAACGCATACTCGCAAATACATTTGCTTCCGGTCAACTCCGTACTCGGAAGCTATCGGGAGCAACAATAACCATCTTTATTGACAGAGCCACTGTTGAAGCGCGCTAGAGCAGGGGTAGCATCAATTGTTTCAGAAGATACTCGACTGATGATCTCTCGATTTTCCCATGCTCACGCACGTACACGAATACGAGAACAGTTGTATGTCCAAGGTGTAGGACAATAAAAAAAACGAAACCGGCGTTTCAGACACTTTGCATTGTTTTTCCGTTAAGGAACCCCAGCCAGTAGAGTTGAGTCTACCGATAACACTACTGTTTCTACTGCAGGACGAGTGGAGGAAGCGCGGCAGCGGCGGCGGCGA
>JBBMHQ010124855.1:0-35285 GCA_037834295.1 Postelsia palmaeformis
AATAGGCTGAATAGTTCGACGGGAGTCGCACTGCTGCTGTGCGGTCGGCTTGCTGCTGAGCAGCAGCAGCAAGCGCGCTGTACACGCGGCCTCATATGTCAATCGCGGAACCTGCAGACGAGATGCCATCAGCACCGAGCCCTCAACGACCGTCCTCCTCGGTGAGCAACGAAGAAACCCCTCCTCCTCCACATGAGGAGCGTATTTATTGCCCCCGCCCAGGCTGTGTGCTGCATGTCCTCCGCATTGCGGTTGTTTCTGGGCGGGATCAGACTCGGAGAGTGATTTAGGTAGCAAGAAGAGCAAATCTCCCTGCATGATTGCGTTCACAACAAACGTTCATTCATTATCGGAGCCGCTGCAACAGCAGTAGTCAGCCGCAGCCGCCGCAGCAGTAAGTAAACCGCAGCCGCAGCAGCAGCGACAGCAGCAGCAGCGACAGGCAGCGCAGGAGGTGGAGCACCCTTCACCCTTCACGAATTGGTTGCAAACTACCTAATGTTGTCTATTTATTTCTCGACGAGTGGCACAAGCTTCACGCATACGAAACAATGTACCTGGTACCTGGTATATTATCCCCTTTTTGCTCGAAGAGCTCAGCTATATATTAATTAATGTGAGAACAACAACAACGCCTATTACATGAATACACGTATCATATATTTCATGCGATGAGGAGCAAAATGTTGCAAAGCCCGTGGCCCATGCCGGGCTTTTTCCTTGCGTTTATCGCCCATATTACCCTATTTTTGAAGACCTAGCCCTCCGCTCCAACGAGGTAAAATGAAGCGGGGTTTGTTTCACTAGATGGTACATACTCAATCATGCTGATGGCGAGTTTTTTTCCTACTGAAACTGATGACGACATTAGTGTAAATTACTGCTGAATACCCCCAAAACAGCCAGTTTTTCGGCGGTTTTTATTTTGTTTTGTCTCCAATGTGAAAATAAACCGCAGCATCATGTAGGCGTGATAGATCTGGAGACGTACACGAAATTTCAGTTCAATATTCATGCGCTATCTCCGGCGCGATGCTCCTGAATATTACGGATTTTTTTACACCGAAATCAAGTAATTCCACGGTGGGTGGAGGCGTCGGCTTTTGGCGGGGATGTTTGTATTTTGCTGGTCGATGTCGCTGTTTTTTCGTGGTCAATAAACACAAAATAGCACCCCTAACAGTACGATCTGCAAAAACCAGATCATTTTCGAGGGGGGAGGTCTGTATGATGAGGCTATCAAGGCCATTCCACTAAGAATATGTTCGCCGAGTGGGATCTGTATGACAGCTCTTGCTCGCATGTTTCCCTCGTGGGGTCTACCATACATGATACAGCCGTTGCACTACAATGTCAATAATAACATTATACTGGTGTCAATAATACTTCTACGGCAAAAGTCTTCTTACGTATCGTGCATATTAACAATGCCCTGCTGTAGGCGGGAGATTGGCTTTCCACAGTTGCTTTAGTAGTAGCAGCAGTAAGTTAGTTCGTGCCTGCTTCCGTCGTTCCACGACTGTATGAGTCCAGATACCAGATATGCTATTAATAGTATTCAGATGTACTGCGCAGTAATTATGGTATGTGAACTCAGGGTTATACCTCCTTTGTGACTCCATCTTGCGTTCTGATCTACTGTGCATTATTACTGATGTACTACTCTTACGGGGGGGCATAGTAAATAGGACCTATGGTGCACACACACACACACACACACACACACACACACACACACACAAAAAAAAACTACCAGTATATGGTTACCTATTTTACTTACAAATTGTGGTCCTATTTACTATGATCCCCCGCAAGATGTATAACTATTAGTATGTATTACTCTGGCCTGAGGTGGGGTATAGCTCTCGCTCGTGCTACTCGCTCATGACCACATCCATCCAGACTACTGCAATAATAATACTTTGTACCTGGTATGAATATAACAAATTGCCAACCTTGCACCAGTACGGCCGACATCACGTATGACTGTGAGTTCGCCTCCACAAACTGCACGAAAGCGTGCCTTGACCGAAGTTCACGGCTTATTTATTATGAATACTTAGTACTTGGGTGGCCAAGTAAGTCAACTCCCAACTATCCTTTTGAGAATGTGGTCAATATAAAAAACACCGTTTCGAGCCACAAACGCGCCAGCCAGCCACAAGAACGCAAAGTCAAATTACTGTAACACCTAGCCAATTAAGTGTAATACTTAGCCAACAAATGGCGACTAAGGTCGGCGGCTTATCATTTTGTCAGCCAACTTCCAGCCCCAACAGTAAGGCGTGGAAAGCCCATGGTTGAGTGAAAGGTTGATGGTTGATCGACTTACCTGAGCATGAGCGGCTCGAGCTTCTCCTGCCAAGCACCCACTCTTTTCGAAAGTTGTGTCTCGTGCGCGTACTTCTCGGTCCCTCGCATGAATGCTTCCTGGCAACCCCCACACACGTTTAATTAGCAATCGGCAAAATCACGGCGCACAGCGGTGGAAGCGATTAACTCCTCATGTCTGATGTCGATCCATGCATCTAGGTCGGCATACCACCTAGGGTACGACACACACGCATGACGTTCCTACTGTACGCGGCGTGACCTTGCTTCCTAAAAACTATCAAACGAGCTATATCGGTTGTGATTGACCCACGTGGAATGGGGGGCGACTAAAATATGAGCGCATGAACCCAGACAGGCAACTCGCCTACAGAGGGTCAGGGTTTAGACACACGCAGCGCGGCGTTACTGCCGTGCATGGTGTAGCCTACAGTACTGGGCAAGTCAAGCATGCCGAAGCTTGTTACATCACGCCAGTCTAGTCTTGTGCCCGTACAGGCACCATGTCGGCTGTCCTTTACAAATTATTAGTACCGGTGTATATCCGAATCGCAGCAACTGGCCAGCGGCCATCGTTGGCGATGATTTAGGTAAGAGATACTCATATTTCAGCATACAGCAATCTTACCTATCGCTCCACCTGAACAGAGAGGCGGGATTCAACAGGAAAGTAGGTGCGCTGGTTTCTATTGTCGTTGGCCCACAGCTTGGCAGCTTTGATATGTATGTGTACGTGCGCATTTTCCGGTATTTCGCTTGCGTCGTTCTCCTACGATACACACCGCCAGCAACTATATACCAGGTGAAGTAATACTGGTATACACCGCCGTCGATTCATTACATCCAGCGGCGCGTGCCACCCGTGCGTGTCGAGCAAAATACTAATAGTGTCAGCGAACATATGCTTGTCAAAAGTTGTTTAGCGGAGTACGTCATCGCACCGCCTTGCGCACACAGGTGAACACACGTCAGCAACGGCTGCACAGCATGTGTCGAGCTACTTCCTATACAGCAGCAGGTACCCCGAACTCGAAAGAGGTGTGGTACAAGCCGAAACACCTCTCGCCTTCTCTCTTATCCAAGGTGGGGAATACATAGCTTTTGTGTAGGCAGGTCCAGTCGATTAGGATTTTTTTAACTGTACTATTATAATATGGCGTACCCTCTTAAATCGGGGTACCCACAGTATGAAGAATTTCCAAGCCGGGGTCAGGGTACCTGAAGTGATTTGAGGTATCATACTCTACTGCTGCCCATCCTGTGACCTATGACACTCACGATGTGACTCCGGCAGAGGTCTTGGTACGTCTGCGGCTTGTTACGGAAAGCATCTTCCAGAGCGATAGGGGCCACATCGGCTCCATCCCCTCCCTGCTCACCGCCATTCCCTGCAGCATCGTTGTTTGAATACTCGTCACCGTCGCGATCGCTCGAGTCTCCGTACCCTCCGCCACCACCGCCCCCATCGCTGCTGTAACTCCCATCCGAGCCGTAACCGCCGCGATCACCCATGAAACCGCCACCATCCACAGGTCTGGCGTCTCCATTCCCGTTGGGCGGCGACTTTCCGGTGGGTAATAACGCCTCTGCAAGGAATTCCTCGCGCTGTAATATGAAAATGTAGACGACATTTTAAAGTCATATCCACAAGACAAAAAAAGGAGGGCGGAAAGTGTTCTCATAAATCAGACGCACGAGGTAAATGATACCGGGTATCGTTTATAAAACCTTGCAGCGTGTGCTGGGACGCGAGAGGCTTGGCGCACGCCAAACCAACGTCGATCCAACCACCGCCGTAGTCGAGACAAAACAAACAGAAAACTTGCTTTAGATGGGATTGAAAAACATTATTGCTACGAGCATGTATGTACGTCTAGTAGTTTTGTTGAATATATACTACAATACGCAACCTGGTATTGTTTTTTGGAAAAAAACTTGGTGAAGAACATTGCGTGTTTTTCTACGGAAAACATTAGATAAACTTAAAGAGGTAACACTGTTTTTTTCAACTGAAAAAAAAATTACAATACCATGGAAGAAGCTCGGAGTTTTTATCCTCGGGGAGTTGAGATGCGTTCTGCGTCGGGATAATGCTCGGTGCGTGTAGGCCAATGAATCAGAGGGCCAAAAGTTACCGCAACATTTGGTGAAATCCTGACTTCGCTGAAGTATTTTTTTGCCTATTTTTCAGAAATTTACCTCAGAAACATACCTCGGGAGATTTTTTGGAGAAGTCAGAGTAAAAAAAAAGAAATCCCTACAGTACGTGTATGTTACAAAAATGATGAACATTACGGAGACGTGTTGAAGCGCGTCAGATGCGGCAAACGAGAGCAAGAGCTCACCCCCATAAAGGTCCGAGCCTGGCGCCTTGCCAAGCGAGCTTGCGCGGCCTTCCGCTGGCGCTCCCTGTTTAAAACGTAGTGGAACTCTGGATACGCTAGTCCCAAAAAGGGGGAAGACGTCCTGCAAATACAAAAAACGACACACACAACAGTAAAAGGAGCGGGTTCAGAATTTCCCCTTTCCTCGTGTCATGATACTGCAGCTATAAATATGAACACAACCGCCCTTAGGCTATAAGCTCCCAGGTATCATTTGCAACAAGCCAAAATAGTCACACCTCGAAGAGATAATCGATTTCCACGCCCAGCTTCATAATCTACTACTACAGCTTTCATGGAAGATATATATATATATCTGATCTATATGATCTAGCTTGTGTTGCCGCATGGGGGCTGAGTTGGATCTGTAATATACATATCCTGCAACACAGGATATCAAAACGACCAGGTACCATCTCGATGATCTATCGGTAGATTATGTACACCGTGATCTGTTGCCCAACATGCGACTATACCGGAGTGTTGTATCACCACCGGAAAGAGGGTGCACGAAAATGCGACGGCAGAACGAGAGTAAATCACCGGTACCCGGCATCCTGCTCGAGGGTAGTAAACATTTTGCTTACTGTTAACCGCTTGATATGGCACCCAGACGATGCACACTAGGTCATGACTCATCAGCTGCAGTATGTCTCGCTTCAAACAGCCAGGTCCTCGATCCACCATCAGAGCACAAAACTCCAACAGACCAGTGGCAACGATAGCCGCGAACGTCAAAGTACGTCATGGAAACGAGAGAAAAAATACAGCAAGAAGAATTGATTGAAAAAAAGACGAACATGGCTCTAATAGCGAATCGCATATCATGATCGTTTCGAGACACAGAAAAGCCTCCGCCACTACTGTACAGCTATCATCCACAAAATGGACGGCAAACCCGCTTCTTACGTCAGCCTCCCGTCATGTGAAACCCAGCTGCCACCGCTGTTCGCTTCTCCTTCCACGTCCCCCTCGGCCTTGTCATCTTTGTCGTCGCCTTCCTTCGAGGACTGACGCTTCCGAAGCTGCGGCGGGAGGCGGTATGTGCGGCCCTTCCGAGTAGACCTTGCTTTCGAGGTGCCGGGGTCGTGGGCGTCTAAAGATGCCCATGGGTCGGTCGGCTGATCGCGGGAATTGGTCTGTGTGAACGAAACGGCCAGTTTACGAATGCATCGCGCGACATTGTGAGCGTAATCGGGCTGGGTATTGGCGACGTATGTACTGCCGGTGTAAATATACTGGCAGTATAACTCTACTGGCTGAGAGCACCAGTAGATTGAGCAGCATATTCGAACTTATGTGTGTACGTCCCACCAAACGCTCGATATACTTAGATGACGTATTCAAAGCAGTACACTTGTACCGGCTGAGAGCAGCAGTAGATCGAACCGTACGTTGAAGTGTACGTAGATAAATAATATATATATATATCCTATATATATATATATATATACATCCTACAAAACGCGTAATGGTATACCAGTAGATGTTTGAAAATTCAAAACAGTTGCACGAGTAAAATGTAGGTTTAAGGCCAAGCAAGCAAGTCTGTCGCTTCGACGGCGCCAGGAGGGCACCACCAAAAAAAACACTACCTCTCTGAGAAAGCACGGCGGGGGAAAAAACATATCGCACATGCCTTCTACATTCTAGCAGTACAAGTATGACCGAGATACAGCCTGTGAAGTGCATATCTATTGCCCACTGCTGTTGTTCTTCAAAATATTCATGTTCTGCAGTTTCATGGCTACTATTCATCACGCACACCAATCATCACCAGGAGACTTACACTATTCGTTTGATCACTTGCTTCCTTGGTCCGGTTTTGTCTCAGCTCCATTCCCGTCGACCCCAAGGTCGTTCCAAGGGGGGTGTGCAGGCCTTGCCCTTGCCTTGTCTCCTGAATGCAGCCGGAGGCGCAACCGGCAGCATCGAACACACGACATCAGTAGACCGTCACATCGCACGTAATTGGCGTTGTTGTTGTTGTTGTTGTTGTTGTTGTTGTTGTTGTTGTGTTGATGTGGCTATCATTGCTGTCATTGTTGATGCTGTTAATCTCACATTAGCCGTGATTCATCCCGGTACTGTACAGGTAGAGCCAAACCAAGACTACAGCATCAACTGCACGCAGCAAGGCGTAAGTACTGCTGCTAACTTAGGGGGGTGGCCAGTTCACTTTCCGCACTCTTCATTACCACTACTACAATGAATACCACTATTAATAGACCCAAGGGTACACGAAAAAAGAAAAGCCTGAGCACTCCTGACATACCAGGTACTCATACACTCATATGCTGATACAGTATTATGCAAGATCGTCCGACACGCGCGCATCATGGCATGGCGATGCAATCTTTCATGTTATCTATGCAATCACGCTGCTGCGCGCGCTCACACGAATAGTTGATGTGATATACAGTAGTCGCCCATCTCGATTGTATTTGTTGTACACCTCGATTGTTTTTCTTGCACGTCTCGATCGTTTTTTGGTGCACATCTCGACCGCTTTTCTTGCACATCTCGATTGCTTTTTTTCTTGGTCCCACAGAGGTAACCTTTCTACACAACAAAGAATAAACAGAAAAGGTGCTACCACTACTGCTGTACCTACTTAAAGGTAACCTCAACTTAACCCCGTTGGGACTTCAGAGGGAAAAATTGACGATGAATAGTAACTGCGTATGATTACAGCGATGGCCACTGCGTGATTGGGGGATGATACACTAATTGATGTCCGAGATACGATGGTTGAAAGCAAGGAGTCGTACAGCACTGCACGGGCGTAACATGAATCCACCAGTACTTCTGGGCCCTCGCGTTACTCGTATGTAGCGTGTTGGTAACACTAAACGACAGTACCATTGTACCATTGTTCTGGCCGCCATCTGTAAATAGGGGTGAATGCCATTCATAACGGGGCTGATACCCAAAGGTAGCTGCATGCTTGTGCCTGTGTGCAGATGGTTGAAAACAGCAAATTAAGTACCAGGTATTGTTCAGGTCGCTAGCTCGGGGTTAGTCCCAAAGTATAAGGAGTTGTAACCCTCCAGGACTGCACACACCCTTTTGAAGTAAAACCTACTTGGAAATGGTGGGGTCCCATTCTCGCAATATCAAATAGCAGAGGGTTCATGATCTAGCATCGGGGACATGTTACATGAACTTGGTGTAGCCTCACTTTTGCCAAGGGCATATAAATTCCTCATCTGCATGATCCGTATGATCTATTAAATAGCTCATTATTTGGACCAAAGATTGAACTATCGCACTTGCACGCGGTTCCTAGGTTGGATCTGTACTGCTGTATGCAGATAGATCATCCTGCACAATCTCTCACAACGGCAGGTTACGATCTAAATGATCTATCTGTAGATGATCTATCTGTAGATGATCTATCCGCAGATGATTTATCTGTACATGATTTGTCCGACGCCTGGATAGTTCAAAAACAAATGCCCTCACCGGCCCCTCTCCACCATCAGGGTCGTCAAACCCATCACGATCGTCTTGCCCGAAACCTCCGTCGAAGTCTCCGCCCCCTCCATCAGAATCGTCGTCGTCGTCACCGCCGAATTCCCCCAGCTGCCCATCTGTCTCCGACACCCTCCGCTTCTCGCGCAGCCCCCCCCAAAAGTCGCATGCCCTCGCGGCTCCATCGCCGGCGCCGTCGCGCGATATGGGAAGTGCACCACCCGACGCGCCGTAAGAGAAACTAGCGCCGCCGGACGAGCCGAGCGTAGAGCCCTCGATGAGGAGTGCGCCGGACTGATTCATTAGCGGTGTTATCGTGGGGGGTGGGGTAAGGTGGGGTGGGGTGAGGGAGGGGAGGGGGTGTGGGGCGTCGGTAAGGAGGGGAACCATCGGTAGGCGGTACTGGTGTAATAATATCCTTCCCATGTACTATTTTTACAGCAGAGGTTTTTTGGGACATGATTCAGCGACGTAGAAACAGCTATTTTCGAACCCCGCAGCGATTGCATGCCTCAGGCAAGAAATATTTGACTACTCGTACAGCAGTAAGTACTATTGCGGGGGACCATAGTAAATAGGACGGGATATTGATGGGAAAAAATAGCGAAATATATAGGTAGGTTTTTGTGTGTACCGTAGGTCCGATTTACTATTTAATATGGCCCCCCGTAATACTGGTATCGCGCTATTGATGAGACGGGACTGGGGTGGGGCGGCGACGTCATAGGCTATCTGAATAAGGACCAGTCAGGGCCAGCCTAAAGTAGCCCTCGCACGCTTCCTCGGGTGAAAATAACACACTCATAACCACACGCCTCTTGCACAATCACACTTGGTATACATACACATACACCACGTACCCAGCAAAGCAGCATCGAAGCATTGCTACTCACTAGACCTTTCCGACCTATTACATTCGAGCGAGAGCCAAGTCTCCGAGGGTACGTACCTAGCGGAACAATATAAATATATGACCATGCCCTTCCCACAAAACACAGTCGAGTTGTAACTGTACGTTTTTCCAACCAAATACATTCAAGGGAAAGCAAAGCCTATGTTGTGCGCAGCTACTGACTGCCGCAATACTTATGTTATACTCGTTTTTCGTTTGTTTTCGGTTTGGTGTTTCGTTACGTTCAACTTGTTCTCCAACATGGCGCACCTGATCCACAGCACAGGTGCTCATCTTGAACGAGTTTCCGTAGTCCTGCTCCATCAGGAACATCGGGGGCCGGCTGATGTCCGCCGCGCCTCCATCCCCCGGCCAGCCACCACGATCCTCGTCCCTACCGTGGCCGTAGCCGCTAGCATTGCCGTGGGAGTCGCTAGGGCAAACGCTTGAGCGGCGGCCGTGCCCCCCCCGCCTCGAGTAAACCTCCATGTCGATGTGTTTTCCCTCTTCCAGCACGTCGTCAAGAGGGAGGAACATCATGTCCTGATAAAATAGTATCAGGTTATGTACACACATCGGAGAGATCGGATCAGATCATATCAGATCAGATGCCCGCTTTATCTACTGTAATGGTCTAAATATGTCAGCGCAGATAGCTCCTCGGCCTGTATGACTTGTTTTGTATGATCTTTCAGGGCAAATAGATTTCTGACGTGGGTGACCTGCATGATTTGTATGATCTGTATGATCTAGCTGGTGTTGCCGGGTGGGAGCCTTATAATATAGTCTGCAAGATCTACCACGTGTTTTCTAGGTTGGATCTGTACTGCGGGAACCCTGCACAAAATATCACAACGGCAGGCCAATACTCAGGCAATCTACATGATCTAGATGATCTATTAATAGCTAGATTATCTATCTAGATTACGTATCTGTCGATGATATATCCGACGTGTGAAAGAGTACTGTACATGAAAAACGGACAGCACACATAAAAAATTAATATAGATGTGAATATACGAGCCAAGCGAGTTGCCACTTTATCGGGCCATCTAAAAATGAATAACCTACACAGTTCAGCTGTTGGAACTAGGGCGTAACGACTTAAAAAGCGGAAAAATAGCTGCTGAGAGTACTGCTGAGAGTACTGCTGTAGGTATCTTCGCTTGTCTACGACAGGAAACGCGTGTCGCCGTACAATTGGTATCATGCATCACGCTGGGTGCGTGTCGTGCAGTTTCTTACATGGCATGTCGGACACATCCCTTATCCTTTACCATACCCCGACAGCCCGGCGTGCTTCATGCGTAGTGTCGCCGATACTGCATGCCGTAGTCGTTTTTTCTCAATATGTTTTCCCTCTATACTGTGGTCAAGTTAACAAAGTCCCAACGGGGTTCAGACCCTCGTAGGTATGGAATGGGATTTGACGAGCTGCTGGCTGCAGACAAGCACACCACGTGCCCAGCGCCTGTCTGTCGAACGCTACGCATATTAACAGTACTCTGCCAAATTCCAAACTAGGCGAGAAGCTTCCCATGTTCGTAGCCCTCGGCTTGTTGGCCTTCACGGTGGCCTTGACGGCCACACGGTCGATTTGATCATGCTTTTCATCGTGCATCATTGCAGATAAACAGCGGAAGACGTAAAGAGGACGTACGGAGCAAGTTGGACAGCCGACTGACCTCTCTAGGAGAGAGCTCTGTGACGGTTAGGTATATACTTACAATAACGCCTCCAAACGTTAATGAACCCCACCCAGACATCCCACCTCTCCTCCCGCGTCGTCGTCATCTCCGTCTTTTGCGTTGTGGGCATTGGCGCTCTGGTGGGTCCTCTGCTGGGTGAGGAATTCAATCGTCCTCAGCACCAGCTGGTACACGTGTTCCACCTTGCGGCTGTACACGGACGTTGACCCCTGAACAATAGACCGACATACAGCATTCAGCATTCAGCTAGTTGTTAGAACGAGGCCACCACACGACACCATGCGACATCACGCCATTAAATATCGTAGGAGTGGAGAGGGCTACCCCAGTGGCTCGTCAATAAATCGACGCTTGTACAGTAGATACGCCGATACACTGACGCGGGATGCTTAAATCTGGTTGCGAAAACACTATCAAGGTATACATCAGTCGGAAGGCTGTTTTTTCAGTGAAAAAAGCGCTTCACACCTGGATCAAAAGGGCCGCCTCTGCGAAATTAACCTTGGAAGCACCGCCATCCAAGGTGATGGTAATATCCTCCAAGTCCTCAAGGTAGTCCTCCAAGCTAGAAGCGATATCCACGTCCCAGTTCTTCGCCAGGTCCCTGGTCACCACGTTTCACGGTTTCGACATGAGGACGGCCTTAAACCGCTGTCTGAGACCAACTTGAGAGCAGCACAAAACCACTGCCCGAGACCGAACTTAAGCAAAACACAAAACCACTGCCTCATACCACACTTACTTGAGGACCACGATGCCAGTATTTCAGTGTTGAGACCAAACGTTCAACTACCCCACTTGCGACCACGAGATACAAGCCAGCAAGTGAAGCAGAGGCAGTCATCATATAAGGAGGGGTTTGGAGGAGCAGTCGTCGCATACCAGTAGTGATCGTCGCAATGAGGGGGGCTCGGTCCAATAGAGACGTGTTACCTCTGGAGGGCAAAAGACCGGAGAAAACGGGCGATACTATCAATAACACAACACACGCCCTCGGACAATATTTCAAATCTGGTTTTCTTCACAAAGGGGAGAGTGTAAAGAAACGCCCACATACATAGCGTACGTCTGTGGAAGTTTCTCGACAATATAGTTCCAACCCAGCCAACCTGTCCTATATCTTGCAGATCATACGGCCTCCAATCCGCAACATGGAATAGATCATACAGATCATACAGTTCAGGAGTCTAGCTTGCCTGAAAGATCTAGATCATGAACTGTGGGAATCGATGATCAGTCCGATTTGTGAAATACTGGAACCCCGAAAAATCGATATTCCTGTGGTATTCTTCTGCACCCTCACCGATCATGTAAACTATGTGCCATGCGTTGGGCAAGTTGAGGCTTTCTGCCTCGAAGAAGGGGGGACTTGCCCGGGAAAAAACACCACCGCGCTGAGTGCGTGCTCAGCGCGGTGGTGCTTCCGGCGCTATTTGAACTTACAATCTGGAATCATCTTCGTTCCAATACTGGCTTCACTCGTGTGCCTCTCAATGATACGGGCGTATTGCACAATCTTAACATTGCGAAACATTTCACCTGATTGGCTGGAGAAGGTGCTTGAAACGCTCCTCGCGCTCGTTTTCCGCCGCAGTGCTCATGGTTCGTGGCTCCTATGCCAGCTCCGTCTTTATGGCTTCCAAGGGCCGATTTTTCCCCTGTCCGTCGCTCCAAGCCTAGGTGTCCTCGCCGATCCGTATTCTCAGTCGCATGCACTTCTTCCCGGTGGTTGTGTCTGGGGAAAAAATAATGCGGTCGGTGGAGGTCACGGTTCAAAAGATATCACTTAAAGACAACCACTGGTGTAAGATAGGTCAAATGACTTGGCACCGCTGTATAAAAATCAGCTTGATCAGGGCTTTTCACGGGTCATGACCCGACGCGCGGGTAAAGTCAGGAAAAAAAATGAAATCTCACGGGTCGAGTCGAGTCGGGCCGGGTCGGGTCAGGAGTCAGGAGGTTTCCAAACCCCCACGGGTCGGGTCGGGTCGAGTCACCCTTACCCGACGCAACCCAAGCTGACCCGCGAGGTTTGATCCGACACATGAACAGCCTTGAACATAATACTACAGCAGTGGGTACCATTCCGGTTCAAGCACCTTGGGAGCCGAAGATAGCGGCAAAAACAAGAACAACTTCAACGTTGGTATTATCAACCATTAAGGAGGTATCGAGCGGCCGGAGCGCCCAGAAGCACGGGTAGCATCATGTTGCGCCAGTGCCCTTACGGCTCCTATTAATTGCATCGGCTGCATCCGGACAGTAATGGCTGCGGTGAAAAGTAGTGTCATCCCCCAATCACGCAGTGGCCGCTGCTGTAATCATAATCATTTTTTCTGTCCACTTTTTCTGTCCACTTTTTCTGTTCACTTTTTCGCCTTCCAAGTTCGAAGAGGGTTACGAGAAGTTCGCTTATATACTGTAACAACAGCTCAAACAGGTCTGACACAGTTACACTCATGACCCAAGTGTGTAAGGACACTATTGCACTACAGTACACTATAACAGCATCCATGTTTGGCTTGCACACGACTACAGCACAAGCACGGCAGTACGAGTGCAACTCCTGTACAAAACCTTATCGTTGCGTAGTTACAGCAGCACCGTGAAAGCCAAGGCTATCATAGTTATTAAATAGTGTAAATCCAGACAAAAATACTGCAGGTGTTACGCGTGCCGCTGTACGAGTAGTAACACCAGCACGTGCAACTCGAAGTCGCTAGCTGTGCACTGCTGCCCGTAGTGCCCCTCGATATTCGACGTTAGACGTATAGCTGGTGTTCGATATCATTATCATAATGTCCCATTGGGCTACAGCAGGTATCCAGACTTGAGCGGTATGGTGAGGTGCAGCCTCTCTTAACTATGAATAGCCTTCTCTCTCATGCACAGTGGGACATAGACAGCTTAAGCGTAGGGAAGTCCAGCCGATTTGGCCTCTCAAAACTGCACAGCTGTCTCGGCGTGCCCTCTCCTAAGTCGGGGTACCCACTGTAATACAAACAGAGGGCGGGATTGGCCTCGCACGGTTTTCTATAGACTATTTTGTAACACGGGAGATCGGAAAAGGCGGAGAATAGGCCGCGAAGGAAGGGGTACGACAGCAGTATCATGTCTGACCCTACAGCTCGTGGAGCACATCAACGAAATTAGGGTTGTAGGAGCACACAAGAGACAGCAACGACAGCAGCTGCAGCAGCAGCGGCGGCTGCCAACTGCTCCTTCGGGTCTCAAAATATTGTTATACTATGTCCCCATTGCCAAGCGCCGCAGTGTCTACCGTGTGCTGTGTGATACCGGAAACCCCCTCAAAAGTAAACCAACCAAATATGTCCAGGGGTAGACGCTTCGCAGGCAGCCTTGGCAGCTAAAACCCGGGGACACGAACAATACATTCCCTTCAAAGCAACAACAATACAAATTTCTATGAACGCCCATCCTCGTGCATCTTAACAAAAGCAAACCTCAGTGCGGCACACTTCTGGCGACGGGCCTTGATCTTGACATCGTCATTATATAGGGCGACTGCGCGACGACAGTAGAACCCTCATTGGTTTCGAGGGATGTTCTGTGCGTCATTGCCTTATTTCCGAGTGATCTCAAAACTTGCAATTCAGTTCCCGTACGGCTGGTTGAAGGACGGCTGCTTTACCACCAGTACTTACTACTACTTACGTAGCGCTCGCCGCTTATTCGAGAAAATGGCTGAGGGTCGCTATGTGCGAGACGAATAGAACTAAGCCTGACCCTAACCCTAGGCCAATCAGACTAAAGCAACCATTGGATAGCGTCATTCCCTTCGCCACATATAGCAGTAGTGTACCTCACCCATTTTCTCGAATAAATGGTAACGTCTGTAAACTCTACTGGTCTGTTGGGTTGAGGTACCGCTCTGGCCCTAAGCCTGACGACCGTGCGGCACCAATATTTAGACCCGTCCCAACATACCAACGTTTCTCACATTTCCGTAGGGAGGGGTGTCATATGTCATATCCTACGACTGCACTGGTCAGACGGCAGAGATAGATCGAGCGGGGGTGCAGGCACAAGGCGCACCGACGATAAGGGCTTTGGCGCATGCGGTGGGGGCATGCGGTCGGTCTGTGTGTCGGTTACCGGTTATCGGTTATCGGTACTTGTACAGAACCGTGAAGGGGTTGGCGCAAAACGTTCAAATTATCGCGCGAGTCTAGCTCGAGCCTGGACGTGTTTGATAAGCCTGGAAAGGTGCTGCACGGAAAGGTGCTTCAACAGCAGTGCATCGAGATTTGGCGCAAGAAATATTCTAAACTTCGCAACGATATTTACAGTAGTATGGGTAAGAGTATTTTTTTTCTCTGGCGATGGAAAAATGAAGCAGAGTAAACTCTCGGGAATACCAAAGCTGGTTCCACAATCGAAACCACTGCAGGGATACGTATAAAAAGGCGACTCGTTTGCCTTGACTTGCTGTGTACCAGGTACATACCTGGTACCTAGTATTGCTCATACTTGCCAGTACGAGGGTTCCAGTTCCAAGTTCCAAATATCATGTACGGCAAGTTAGACTATGATTCCGTGCCATATCACATACGGGTATGGTACATTCTTGTCGCCGCGGATATGCGTTCGCATACTCTGTGGTGTACGCCCAGACTTGAAAGGTTCGAAACTGCAGCTGTTGCGGTGGGCGGGGGGGGAGGGTACTCGATATTATGCATGGCCGTAGTTGTATGACCATAGACCCGGTGAGAGGGGGGCTTCTACAGCTTTGCAGGTAAGGTATGTAGTCTGCGCCTCGACATGTGCTGGTCTTGCCATATGTGCCGATGTGTCGCACCTACTGGCTGTACTTACTATACAAATACCAGGTGGGTGTACGGCAGTAACGGCAGCCAGAGCAGACCGCAAAGCTACGAAACACCACAACTTTACCTGCGTACGTGATGATACTGTAGTGCCAGATTGATCCTGTACCCTGTGCTGCCGTACGGTGTTCGCAGGAGCTCTACGAGTACTCACATTGTATCATGCTGTCATGCTGCTGTACCGGTACCGGTACGTACGAGCACGACGTAAGATAGCCTACCGGCACTCGTATGATCACCAGGTGCATTTCAAACCACGACAACAGCTATCGCTGAATATTTCATACCAGGTGCGTATTCCTAGGGAAAGACGCCCAAAATACCGGAAGGCAATAAGAACACCAACAGCCACATGGCATGCATTGTACACTGTACAAAATATGGCAAGCACGGGTCGTTGTTATCGTTGTCGTCGTTGGCAGGGGGGGGCAGAGCAATCAGCAGTCTGGGTGCCGCGAAGTCGTGCTCCGCCTCGGCTCGCCTCTTGCATACTACCAGGTACCAGGTGAGGTACGTGGTAGACTACTTACCGCTGCATCTGTATGCCAAACGATATACCGCTGTTGGTTTCGAGCAAATTGTCCAGATCTATGTAGCGTTCGGGCGACAGCTGAGCACAGTGCAGTGTATCAGTGGCTTGAGAAAAGTAATCGCAAGGCGAGCCCCCCTCCGGTCGAGAAGCTGGCGTGCTGGCGTGTTGGTGTGTTGTGTTGTCATGTTGGAAGTAGCGAGCAAGTGCCTCACAAGGAGCAGTGTTTAGTTCAAAAATCAGGCTCTCCAACATACTCACCCAGTTGTACGGCTTTCCAGTGAAATCTTCTCCTTTCCAGTCCCCGCTCCTCTCTCGGCCTTTTACCCTCCCTTTGTGCTCGTCCTGGCTAAGTCTCCCCGCCGTTCAGCGGCTAACGGTGGGACAGGACGCTGCCAAGTTGGAGGCGTGGGGGAAAAACTCCAAACGGTCGACAGGACGTACGTAAGGCACGCCTGTCAGTATTGTCAAAACCCCAGATACGTCGTGTAACCGCCGAACACGCCCCTTTTGGTCCCTGCTTCGTGATTGACGGCGACACGGCCATGGCCCTGATACAAGCGGCATACCGAGGCCCGCCACTGCATAAACGTGTATTGAGCCCCAAGAATGTAATGTAGACCTTGAGGCAACGCGTTTACTTCCCTATTTACCAAGCATCAGCGCGTTTGGCTAACTTGATTTTTCTGATTTGGAGACTATCGAGTCTATATCAGCATGGCGGATACTCGTGCCGTGTCCGATGTGCTGAGCCACGGGCACCTGTTCGGACTGAAGACGGACGTGAAGAGCAATGTGCATTACGTTGAGGAGCACTTGGTTGCATATCCTTGCGGCCACAGCATTGTGTTTCTCCACCTCGAAACGCACGCTCAACAGGTGAGTTGCTGTCTGCAGGTGGTGCTTCGTATGCTACAGCCAGTACTTAGAACCGCTCAAAAAAAAAAAAAAAAGCATCACCTTCACCTTCCACCCTATTAATAGTTCGTAGGAGGTGTTACCCTCGACGCCCTTCTGGACAAACCATGGCCACAGGGGTCTACCCTTCTCCCCCCCGGTACGTGCCTTTATTTTTTATCGCGCATAGGGTTCAGCATTCCCCCTGCTCGTTAATTTTCATCGAATTTTAGCTCACTCGAGCTCTCGCGCTTTCCGCTAATCATTTTCTTTTATGGAAGAAAAAGTCCCTGAGCATGCACTCGGTGAGACTTGAACCCCCGAAATTGATCTTAATAGGCGCGCGGACTACCTATCAAGCCACCGGGGACGACGGCCATGCTGTGTCGTATTGTACTACTACTACTACTACTACTACTTCGTATTACACTGTAGTATACGTAGGCTTCGCGCAGGCATCAAGCAGAAGCACGTGTACCCTATAAACATACTATTGCAGTATCACTACTTGTGCTGCAACAGTCGTACTCACAGTCCAAAGGCATAACACCATAGTCTTTCGTACGTTCATTCTCAGTCCTCAAGAAGCACAGCAGTGACGTGCCCCAAAAATCGCATGCTCTTTCCGCCGCTTCCCGGCGTGCCGCGCTTTTAGCTCATAGGTGGGACCGCTTCTGCGGGCATCACCGCCCTGGCCCTCACCACCAACCGTCGCCTCCTCGCTGTCGCTGAGGCTGCCCTCACGGACAGGGGCTGCGCCACAGTCAACATCTACGACGCCTCCAGCCTAAAGCGACGCAAGCTGCTCTCGTGGCCCGAGCTAGGGTCTTCTACCATTGTCGCCGTAGCGTTTTCGGCGGACGGCCGCTTGTGCCTCACACAGGGCGGTGCTCCGGAGTGGAAGCTAGTGTTGTGGACCGCGGAGAAGGTCAGCCACGCGAAAGAGGGGGGACACATGAAGGGCACAATAATAACGGCGTAGACAGACCCAGCCAAAACTGATGGAGAGCGAGGGTCCACGGCTGAAGTAGTCGTTACAGTGGTCGATACTGTCAGCGCTTTGAGTTGTAAGCAGTCGGTACTCCGCCTCTTAGAGATTTGAGACTTAGAGAGCTGTGGTCTGTTAGTTCTCCGCCTGCTCGAGCTGTGGTCAGTCCGTACTCCGCCTCTCAGCTTTGGTCAGTCGGTACTCCGTCGTGCTCTAAAGCGACTGCCTCTCTGACGTGATTTTGCCAGTCAATCCTGCTCGTTTGCCTCCTATGAACGAAAGGTTAGCGCTATATCGCATTGACACTGTGATATGTCTGGTTGGGTGTTGACAGGCGGCCAAAGTGATCTGCTCTGCCAAGATCGCGCTCCCGGGAGCGAACGGAGACCCAGCTCCTGCTGTGAACCAGGCGGACTTTTGTCCGTCCGATGCGTCCGTCATTTGCGTCACCGGAGATAAAATTATTAGATTTTTCCGTGTCATAGACGCACAACTCAAGCCCCTGCCGTTGAACTTGAAGATGGAGCTGCAGAGGTACACGGCCCACTGCTGGCTTGGGGACGAGCAGGTGGGTACCCAATCTCTCTTCCTTCATGCTGCGTATTTACTTCGACGCACGAATCATCCGTGTTACCTTGTGTAGCTCCTGGTATAGGCCGAGACCACTACTTCGTGTACTGCTATATGCTGAAATTGTAAACTTCTACATTTGCACCAGCTGAAAACCTGTAGACCATTGCAACTACAGTACATAACTACATGCTAAAACGAAATACGACCAAGTACTCGTCTCGTATTGACTGGTATAGCCCGTCCTTACCTGAACCATATCGAGTGTATAGGCTCAGGGGTATGGTTGAGATCGCCTGTGATATTTGCTTCTGTGCGAATATTAGTAGTAAAAGTGCACGTCAACTACGCTTCCTGTACAAGGCACAAGTCTGAGGTTGGCTGTAAAGACAATACGGGCACAACCACAAGATCTACAGCTCAACAAGTGCGGCTGAGCGTGCGTCTACCACACTTTGCACCTGAACTGACCCCCACTTTTTGATAGAATACAACAGCTGTTGTTCGCTGCTAGTCCGTACCATTCCAAGCGAGTGCCGTAGAATTCGATGCCCTTCGCTAAGAATAGACCACCAACTTATCCGTACCCAGTACGAGTATTTCCTGTGCCTGTTATACCTTCTGTATTCCACGGAGGGGCTGCACTCTTTGGCAATGGCTACCGACCATTGCGTACCCGATAAATCCTTATTGAATTATGTTCTGTCCATACTCTCATAGGAACGACTGCACTCTACAACAGCAGTCTTGAGACGAGAACATCGTATAAATTTATCTCACGTCGCCAACGTAACATTCCACTACCGCCACCGACGTCGCACGGAAACGATCAGCAGGTGGTAGTGTCGACGGACCAGGGAGACCTGTACCTCTTCAACAACATGGAATTTCGCGGCGCTTTACCGTCAGCTCCTGATGACGGCTCGGCAATCTGCAACCTTGCCGCTTTCAGCAAGGGCTTCGTTACCGGCGGGTCGAGCGGCGCTCTGAGAGTGTACGAGAGGTCGGACGACCCTCGCGAATTCTTCAAATGTCTCAAGGTGGCCGTCTTTTTGTGTTTGTAGTCTGTGCGTGTGTCTTCTTCACATTGATATGTTTTTCCCACCCACGGACATCCGGTGTCCATGCTGATTCTTCATCCCTACGAGATACAAGCTCTGTGCTCATAACCTACGAGACAGAGCTGTACCATGGCGTCAAACTGTAACTCTTGATCCATACGATTGTTGAGCAGTCGCCTTGCGCATAGCATGTTATTGGTAGCGCAAAAACAACTTCCTTGTTAAGGTCCGTCTACGTCTTCGACTACTGAGACAAAGCGTAGTGCTGTGCTGGTTTTCTCGTCGCGGTCGTGTCCAATATCGTATGTGGATAAAAATGATTGACTTTAGGTTCTCTCCTTGCGTTGACTTGGCTACTTCCGCTTATCACTCTTGTCCCGTCACAGACGTTTCATATTGAGGGAAACTTGAGCTCCATCACCAATCTTGCTATCAGCCCCAACGAGGAAAACTTGGCGGTCACCACATCCGACAGCCAAATTTACAGGCGAGGCTACGGTTGCATGCAAAGTAACAAGTCGACACGGTAATTGACACCGTGTACCTCTGTCCGCCCGAATGGCTGACGTCATCCAAATACCTAGCCAAGCGCTGAGAAGCGTTTCGCTACGGTACTGTAGGAGCATACCTGATATGGCATATAGTATCCATCAGATACAGTTGTACCGATAGTTGTGGGCTCCTCATTTGAAGAGTTAAATGCACCGCTTGACTGTTAACACCATTTTTTGTTAAAAGTAAAAGGTAAGGCCGGTACACAATCCCATGGCCTGCGTGTCTAATAACAGATAGTATGACAAAAGACAAGGTGACCCAAAATAAAGACAACTTAAGCGTATTACTAATCAGATACCGACGATATTCGGTAGCCTCCTCAGACAAGGAACTTCGTCAGTCAGAACCTGTTCTGGCCAAACATTTGTTATATACCCTCGCCAATCATATTAGCAGTATTATCCCCCATCATGGCACGCGGCAAACGTGCCATCGTGTACGTCAAAAGCCGCCCACCGTGTCCGATTCCCCCCCTTGCCCTTATCTGTCTCTTTAGCCTAGCCTTGTCGAACACGGACATTTTGAAGGAGGACACCATGAACTTCGAAAGGATGGCTGGACCGTTTCCTATTCCGACCGCGATAGCGCGCCAAGGAGGAGGCGTGGCGAGCGTCCCTTCCTCTCGGATCACCGGAGTTTCCGTTGCGGTGTGGAAGCCCCTCGTGAGTAGAAGTAGTTTTGGCGATAGCACGCACTGCACTCGCTGTATTGCGGTGGGGATGACCTGCTGGTGAAATGAGCGCTGGGCGAGTGCCCGGCCATGATATTGATATTATTTGGTTATTAGTAAAGCTGTGGACACGGCAAGTTGTTAGTTGAGTGGCAAAGTAAGCTATTTGACTGCCTGTACTTCGTATTATTTTTTTGCTATTCATTTCATCGATAAAGAACACAGTTTGAGCCAGAAACGCGGCAGCCATACACGTGGAAAAGTGGAAAAACACAGAACTCCGCAACTCACAGCAGGCTACTAGCCGTAATACCTAGCCAACTGATATCTATTCGGCGCGACCTTTTATTTGTGATCACTTAACCCATAGCTGTAGCTGTTTGGCTCCCTTAAACGTGGACTACTTGAACCATATGAATATGCCGCGCCGTTGGTGCTTGATTGTACCGTCCAGCTTTCACGTGGAATGTCTTGCTACTTTCACAACGGTAGATCTATGTCCGGCTGTTGGCCCTATACTTGACCCACAGGAAAACGACCTCGTCCTTAACTGGCTTTGCCGTTCGTTGTCTCGCTCAGTATGCCTTCTATGCCAAAAGGAACAACAGTGCCTCTTAGGCTATTAATAATTCAATCACGTGACTCAAGTAGTGAAACTAGTGTACCTATTGTGCTACTTCAATCACGCCACTCAAGTAACCCTACAGATACAGTACTGTAGTTCGTTTCAACGAGCAATACATCCACCAGGTACTGCGGAGTTCGAAGCATCCAATCTCGTTAACATTGATCTCCGCGGTATGCATGAGACACATGACTTGACTAGCCCAAAATACCAACATATATTTCGTTCTCACGAGCAGCTCCTACCTCTGGCGAGAACACTTGCTGCGGTTGCGGCAAAACTAAGTCAGCGAGAGCCCGAGAATTGCACCTGGTGCCTTGAAGGGGGGAGAATGTAGAATTGGGTCAGGTTGCCCGATGGTTGTGTCCCCCGCGCTGCACTTCGTATTGCTCGTGTTTGTGAAGTCACACAAGAAAATGCAGCATTTTCTGTGAAGCTGCCTCGGGGTCCTGTAGTAAAATATTACACCGATGCCCGTTTAGCGGCTTATCAACTGAGCTTCTGCGGCATTGTCGTATTGGGCACAGGTGGCAACGGTAGGCGTGGACAAGGCTCTTCGGCTGTGGAACTACCTTGACAAGTCGTCCGAGCTGATCAGCTTCTTTCAAGATTCCCCACTGGCCGTTTCCTTGCACCCATCCGGACTGTACCTCGTCGTTGCCTTCGGGGAGAAGGTAACTCTGCTAATGTTTTCAAGGCGTACTAGGATAGGCTACAGTACTGTGAGTATTGCGGGGCCATGGTAAATAGGACCTACGGTCCATAAAAAATAATACATATAGAGTTACCTATTTTTACTAACAAAAAGTGGTCCTATTTACTATGGTCCCCCGCAATAGTGTACTGGTAGCACTTTTTATCGAAAAAGGTTGTCACTGACGAGACTCGTCAACCATTCTTGCGGTTCATAGATTTCCCGATGTCGATGGAATGACATTGGTATTTTACAATAATATCCGTTATGTACCTACTGATAGGCGGTGTCTTTGTTCCTCGGGGTACACTTTCGTTTTCCTCAGAGTCAGTTTGTGCCTTCTAAGATATGTACCTCTACCGTAGCAGACGTCCTCCAGATGGCCGGAATGATAGTCCCGGAGGTCGAAATGACAGCCCCGGAAGTCGAAATGGCACTCCTGGGGGTGCTGCCGCCAATGTTATGGCACAGCCTTTGACTCACGAAAATAGCCGTCGAGTAGACGTTGCATGAGCTGCTCCACGTCCTCAGTATTTTCTTTCTCTTCTTTCTCTAGAAAACCTATAGCCAAGTCAAAAAGTTCAGGTAATTGCGGCAAGCGTGCGTTCGCGCCCAAGCGCGGTCTAGGTCAACAGCCGTCTGGGTTAAATCAATAGGTGGTTGGGGTACTTTTTGGGTGCGAGACACGCTGTGGCGTGTGCAATGGCATCAGCGTTGATCTGCCCCCCCCTCGCTGCTTTGTAGAAGGTAGAAGTGAGGCGGAGCGCCAGCGCAACTGGAGCACCTCTGGTGAGAGACGAAGAGCCGTCGGGCATCGGCACAGTTGCGACGAGGTCCCAATCGTTCCCTTTTCGTGTTGTGGGCCAAATATTCAACCTTGGTTATCTTCTACTAGGGCATTTCACCCCCAGTAATCGTTTTTTTATTGATGGTCACGACTTACCGGCTCCAGTATGCGCATGCAATCCTGCTTGTAATTCTTCGAAAGGTCCGGCTGTATAGCATCCTGATGGAGGATATACATGAGCTCAAAGAGTTCGGGGTGAAGCACTGCCGCGTGGCTTGTTTCAGTGGCGGTGGACAGTACTTCTCGTTTTCAAACAACGCTCAGGTGGGGCCAAGGCGGACGTGATGTACCGTGCCGTCGACATGGCATGCACCCTCAGAGAGTGCTTGTGGTTGCGAGCCCAACCGACAAGTGGTGCACGTTTTCCCTCCGGCTGTCGACCCAAGCTCTGCGACGAACAGCCGCTTCTTTGTACTAGTTTTGCCGTGTTGCGCTTAAACATAGATACCCTCCTCACTACTAGCACGCACCGGTACCTTGCACGGTGTGTTGCCTTTCATGATAGTCCTACCAGTTATTGCTTTTGGTGCATGCTGATCCTGCCTAGAACAGAAATTGCGCCGCCATGCCGTCACGCAGCTAATGCTATACCTGGTATAGTACAAGTACAATACCTGGTATAGTACAAGTACAGTGGCTGTGCTGTCCCGAAATATAACGGACGTTTGTATTGAATACTCATATGAAAACAGTCCTTACCTTTCGGCACAGATTGGTACCAGTATGTATCAACCCCTTTGGCACTCGAAGGCATGCCTTAAGGGCGTCTCAGGGGTGCCTTGAAGAGGCAAAAGTTATTTAACAGATGAAAATTAGAGCATGCACCGGCCACGCCAAGCAGTGGCAACCTTGACAGGCTGCCGGAGTATGATAAGTCGTGTGTCCGGCAGGGCATGTGGGGCGGCGTACGACACGCGCGCAGAATGTCAATAACGATGGCACTTGCACGGCTGCACGCTCTCCCCTTCGATGCTTGATGAGACGTCAGACACTTGCCGTATTTTTGGTCGCTACCTCAAGCAAGTTCACCCGTTTAGCCTTTAGGACTGCACTCCCATCGTGAGGATGAAACACTTGAAATACGGATCAGATTTAGATTCATGTACCTTTTTTCATGTGTGTAACTGTACAGCGCACTATTAACAAGGGTATTATCTCAACGGAGCTGTAGTCATGTGCTGTTACATCGTCTGACGTCTGCGTCGACTTTTTGTTCTCGCCGACAACCCTGCTTTTACTTACCCTAGTACGTACTAGTAGGGTAACCCCTGCCTTCATGGCTGCAATTGTTGCATGTGTGACAGAATTTCGCTACCTAAGTCGCGCGTTGTGATGCCGTAGGTCCTGGTGTACGAAACGTTTACGTGCAACCTCGTCACTTCTCTTAAAGGTCACCAGGGCAAAATAAGGTGAGGCCGTTCGTTGAGGAAACTCCCTCCGAACCATGATCCTGTCACATTAATACATTGCCCTCAAATCTAGGCCGCAGTCACAAAAACAGGCTACAAGCAGAAACGTACCGATAGGAAAAAAACGCGTACCGAAATATTTCGTGCACCGCAGTGCCAATACGCAAAGGAAACGGTATTACGGGCTCTGAAATACCATCCCGTACTACGTGCAAACACAACTATTCCAAGATCTCACAAATGGTACGTACACCCATCAGCCGGCGGCGATTGCGTTTTTGCTGTGGTTTTATCTGTCGTCGCTAACGGAGCGCTGTTTCAATATTTTCGTGTGCGACGCATCAAGGTAAAATCAGTGCCGTCGGTACAATTTGCTGATTCAGCAATACTAACCGTTTGTTTGTTGTTGTACTTTGTCTCGGCGATGTCGTGTCTGCTCCATGCTTCATCGCAGTGGCAGGCACCACCCACGTTCGGGTATGATACATTACGTGAAACGGACTTGCCGGTTATTAATAGGGGACACACACGAGTCAGGCTTTACCGGCGAGCGATTTGAAACGATTCCACGTAAGGCAAAGCACCAATTAAGACCACTCTAGTACCAGACTCTCAGCAAACGCTTTACAAACCAGCATACCGTGCGCGAGTGAAGTAAACGGTGTCCACGTCCACGTGCCAATACGATGTTGACTGTGCCTCGGTAGTGTACGGTACTCGACGGTAGATCTATCGCGTAGACCGGCGTAAGCGTGTCAAGCGAATGCCATGTTAAGGTGGTATCTGCTTCGATATCGTGCGGTATACTGTATGACGACAGGCCCGCCTTGTAGATCAGCGTAAGCATGCCAAACTGATGCAATGACGTCTGTGCCTCGGTACGGTATTGGGCGGCACTCGACGATAGGTCTATCGTGTGGAAAGATCGAGACCGGATGGTGTTGACAGCTAGCAGCGAAGGACAGGTGTACATATGGGAATCTGCCACCGGGAAAAGGCTGCCGGATACATACCAGGTATCATACGTATTTCCTTTCGGCATAACCATCTGTGGCGTGTACCGGTATGCGAGGATAGTTCTGGAAGTTCTTGTCCGCACAAGAAGACGAGAGCCCCCCTCTTTCGATTTGAAACTGTCACAATTGGAAGGTGGAGACAAGCTATGAAGGCCGTGTGAGCACTTTCGGCGCGTCAAATACCACGCACAGCCCATAGAGCATGGATAAATCGCAAGTTGCGTGATTGTTTACGTTCCAAAATATGCTTAGAAGGTCTGTATTTTGCCCAATTTCCAGTACGAATTCCCGTCCCGTCCAGCAGTGGCGTGTTCTGTACCTTGCCGCAGTATCATCCTTCACTGTACTGCCAAGGGTTTCGAACGGACGCGTGCGGGACGCTGACTGGTCAATGTGGAAGGATGTGTATTATGATGCGCGCACTACTTGCCTGCCATCGCACTGACGCGTACAAAGGGAGGAGTCCACTGTTGTCGTTGTAGTTGTTGTTGCTGCCGTTGTTCTTGTTTTAACTCGTCGCGCTTGTAGTCCGTGATCGCAAAACACGATTTCCTACGTAATCCTTGCTTGTTCCGGCGATTGACTTATCCCATGCTGGAGCCCTTGAAGTGCTGGAGCTCTTAAAATCAATTTTCATCATGGAGCTGCACTTGCGAGATAGAAACTAACCGCTTCATCCCCCGCGCCCCCCGCATCATCGTGATCCCGCGCGTGTTTTCTTTTTTCTATACTGCGCACGGTGTACCGTGCCCTTTGCGTTTTGCGTGTCTTGAAGGCTCGCTGTTCTCTCCATGTCGCCTCCGCCACTGGTGATTTTTCGAGGCAGTTCTGTGTCGGTGACGACATGCAAATAAGGTGAACCGGAACGCACCATAATTTACACTATAATACCGTGGGGGTACCCGATTGAATAACTCCGGAGAACGGACCAGTCTTGGGGCGTGTCTCCACCCTCTCCACAGAACAAGGTAACGAGGGGAACGGAACGAGGCTGCTCATGGTCATTCGTTCCGCTCCGATGTGAAAAAATGTGTATGAGTCCATGCAGAATCTTGGGCCTAGCCAGCCGAATCAGTACGAACGGTAAAATTTGCACATGCCACAACATCTACATGCTATTGTGCAAACTGGTGTCTACGTCCATTTTCGGTGGTGTCCACCTATATCAAACGATATTTTTTGTTCCTGTTCGGTCGGACCGTTCGGTCCTCCCAGAGAAGAAAAAGAAGTGCAACGCTTTTTCTTCCTCCTCCCAGATATACTGTTTTTCTCGGGCTGCTCTGAGTCCATTCGTTTTCCATAAGCAATTATCCCCAATTTATGCGACAAACAATATTCCATTCGGTACGATCCAATGCTCCCTGGGGGGATTAAGACACGCTCTTACCGCTCTTATCTCCGAACCGCTTATATCCCCGTTCAAGAGCGATTTGATATCACCCCGGGATAAAAGCGAAACTCTCTCTCCAGTCGGGATACTTTTCTGCTTGGAGAGCGCACGAATTCGGAAAGCGGGAAAAGTCGGTCAAAACCTGGCTAGTCAGGTTTCCGTGTCATGCCGAATTTGCCGCTCTTAAGTCCGCTTTCTCTTGGTACAAGTGCTCTTGGACAAAACACCTCACGACAACGGTTGAGGCCTTCGATAGATTGATGATTGGAGAACATTTTGCACGGTCGAGGTAGACGTGCCATACCTGACATGACATGACAAGAGCGATGCTTCGCTCTACTACAGTAAGATACCAGACATGGTTCACTGCTCCATGCATCACGTTAGGGGCGATTTTTTTCTGTAGAATAATTCACCGGCATCACCATCGTCATATTCACATATTGACCAGGACCCTTCACCTGTCATGACCCGACACGAACATCGGGTCCGGATTTATTTTTAATCTCACGCGTCGGGTCGGGGTCGGGTTGGGGTCGGGGCCGGTGTCGGAGCGAGGCAGGGCGAGGCGGGCCAGATTGTTTCAAAACTCTCACGGGTCGAGTTGGGTCTTACCCGACCCGACCCGACCTGACCCGTGAGCTTTAACTCCACCCGCAATAACCGCAGCCTGATAGTTCGTACATCATACCGTCATGAAACAAGGCCACCCACCCGCGTTGCTTTTCAAGGCGCGTAATAAACACCTACTTGGCGTCCACAAATAGTAATCGCGCAGCGTAAGTCATTTCAGCACCATATGTATAGTCTGTGTGTTTAACGTCAAGGTATTGGGGTGCTGCAACACTCTTGAGCCCAAATTTCCTCGCTGACGGGGCTCCTCAACCATTGTGTCCACCTTTGCAACCGACCAATCATTGCAAATCCCAAACTCTCCAATGTCGATAGAATACTGATGCTGTGTTACAATATTACTGTTCGTGGCATGCCCTATATGGAGTTGGGTATCGAACTTAGCTTACCAGGTACCAGGTGATTACATGGTTTTGTCAAAGTCGGTTGTTGAACGAATCACAGAGCGCCTCAAGCACGTCAAACAGTTGTCAACAGCCCCAGAAAGTTTCGGTACTACTTCTAGCTACCCCTAACGACCCCTTGCTACCCCTCGCCTTGCACCTCCCGCAAAATGACAACATGACGCGTGCCCGTCTGCTTCGTGTTTGGGCAGAGAGTTGAACCTGGTCAAGGGCAAAGGTGCGCCCGATCCCGCGGGTGTGAAAGCTATCGTCTCCACCAACACTCCCTTCGGGACCTTGCAGGTAGGTGATAATACGTCTTTTCCAGTGGCCAACTCTGTAGCGAGGGAGAGCAACCCATGTGCTAAATCCAACCAACCCCTCATATCAGCGTTTAGTCATTTTGAGGCTGCATTCGTAGTTTCCGACCCTTCAGGACTCTGTTGGTGGTATTGCACCTTGCCCACTGACTAGTATATAGCAAAGGATAATATTCAACCATTGAGCGTCAAGCCTGGGGTCAGCGCTTAGCTATTTTCTATAAGTATTGCACACGTATACAACTCAAAATTCCGGGTAGTTCATGTCCGGAAAGTGGGTACATTGCTAAAGGGGTTTACTCTCAAACGTTCATCACGCGGTGTCATGTACTGCCACGCTCCAGACGCATGCCGAATGGAAACTCATGCTCAATGGGTTCCTTTTATTGACCCAACCAAGGCCCGTATTATTGGGTTGGGTTGGTGTGGCGACAGGCTGGCCTTAATTTAGGTTTGTTTGTTTTTTCAACTGGCCCTCCTTTGCCTGCCGACTCCTTTCACACATCGGCCAAATCACGATCTGGCTGATCTAGTTGATTTATCTGTCTGCCGTATATCATCCAGATCGTGTAGATCCTAATCTGTCGTGATGAGAGGTTGGGCAGGATCTGGATAGTACACTCGTACAGATCCAACCCAGCAGACCTGTCCTAGATCATGCAGATTGCACGGCTATCACGCGGCAACCTGAGCTAGATCATACCAGGTATACACCATGATAGCATCTGCCCTGAAAGATCTAGATCATGTACTGTGGAAATCGATGACATGTGGATGACCTTCATGATTTGGCCGATATGTGGAGTGTTCTGTAGCTGAAGCTCCAACCGACAACGGTCACTGTTGAATTATTTGTGCAGAGCTACTTGTGCGAACGTCGCGTTCACCAAGAGCTGATGCAAACCCATATCGGTACATCCGATCATTCACTACCGCTGGGTATTTTCCTGTCGGCGCATTACCACCCTGACACCCTGGTGTATGTGCCCCGCAACGTTGCTTTAAATTCTTCTGTTGTTCTCACATTTACTCATCGCCAAAAGTGAATCCGTGGTCAGAAGACAGGCTCCAACAACTCCGCAGTGAGAGAAAACCCCAGGAACACAAAACACAATACAAGCGAATCGTATCGCGCAGAGACTGAACTCAACCGAGGGAGTCCCTATTACACTTCGAAGTGCTTCATATCTGCCGTGTGGAAATGACAGCCGTTTGGTGGTTAAGGTTCCTAGACGTGGTTCCAGGCGCTGTTGGTGCACCTTTCCTTGGTCCACAACCGCAAGCGTTGACACCTAAAGCATGTTCACGTTGTTTTTATTTCCATCCTACTTACCAGGTATAACATTTCCCCTACTCTTCCAGGTCCCTCCCTCCCTCCCTTTCGTATCTCAGACCCGGGGCCACATGGCGGCCGCTTCCACTAGCACGGCGCATGCATTCATTTTTGTCGAGGGAAGAGTTCAGCATTATCTTTCTTTGTCGGCTCGCGTGCGTTCCCCTTGGTTTAAAAAACGTTTCCTATTTAACGAGAAACATTCCGGCCGTCGAGTGCCAGACCGCTGCCTCTACACTACGCCCATCCCGCATCCTTGAGTTGGTGTGGTAACAGGCTGGCCTTGATTTTGGCTCCTTTTTTTTCACTCAGGTGCTTGCCGATTCGGTGTGTGCGTTTTTCACACATCGGCCAGATCACGATCTATCTGATATATCTGATATATCTGTCTACTGCAGATCATCTACATATCATCTAGATTTTAACTTGCCGTTCATGAGATGTGGTGCAGGAGCTGTGTACAGTAGTACCTTCCCCGTCTGCACTGACCCCCTCCAAGTTAAGCTTTTCACTCCCTTTTCCAGGTTGCGGACAAGGTCAAAATGTTATTTGCCGGGACGGCGCAGCCAGGCATGCCAGGGGCAATCCGGGCATACCCTATCGGACAGGGGGCGCCCGCCGGATCTGCTGCGGGAGTTGGCGGCGGCGGAGGCGTTGGGGCTGGCGGTCATGGCGGAGGGGGCGGTGGGGGGGGGAAGGCAGAACTTCATGGGGGTTTCCAAGAGTATAGTTGCTTGTCTCTGGCGGTGTCGTGCATGGCCTTGAATCACGATGGGAGCCTGCTGTTTGTTGTGGGGGGACGATGGCGTTCTGGCTATGTACTGCGTCGCTGATGACGCTAAAGATGCGGAAAAAAAGGTGCGTGCGGTGCTTATACTGGCCTGTCGTATTCTCGAAGCAGGGTGCACCAGAGAACGGCGGCAATGCAGCCGCAAACATTTTTTATGTCTCTGAGTTAATTGCCGCAGAGCGCCTTCGCTGGGGGCAAACGCCAGCCGATCTCAGCGGTTGCCGTCGAGGTTGATAGCGATGCTTTCTGAGCGCTGTTTTCCCTCCGCTGTTCTTGGCATTGAGCTGCGATCGTGGCTACCGTAGAGCGTGACCGGCCTGCTTGAAAACTTATCGATGGCGGGTTTTGGAAGTGTGTCACCGTCGTTACCATGGTTTGGGGTATGCCACAGTTACAGCGCAGAACTAAAGTACGCCGAGTGGGGTAGGTGTGAGTTGTCGTTGTACCGTGTTCTAGCTGTGACGAGCCCGGGTGGCACCGCTTCAAGCATATGAAGCGAACAACGGTTCAATCCCATTCATACTTCCCCCGTGTTTTTGTTGACATAATTCTTGGGGAATTTGTGTGAGATGATTAAGATAATAGTTTTGCAGTTCGCAAGGGGTTAATCGCCACCGAACATCTTCTGTCTTTGATGAATCCGCGCTGAGATAGCAGCGAGCTAATCTCGCACACCTCTCACTGATTTACTTGGTGGTTTGTGTCAGGCGAGAGAAAGGGATGCTGTGGAGTACATGGAGGAAATTCTTGTCACGAGGACGGATATCAAGGTGCAGGCCAAGCAGATGGAGGGGCTGAAAAATGCAGTCGACGAGTTGGTACTGAACAACGACTACCAGCTACGCCTGAAGGACATGAACTACAAGGAGAAGGTGGGCGCGTGTATCGCGTGCTTACAGTAGGCCCAACCTCTACATCACGTGCTTACCTCTGTTGCGGACATGACCAGGAGCACCACCTTCTGCGCGATAGAGTTCTTCCGATAACTTGGACCGGGCTGAAAATAGATCCCCTTGGTGGCTTCATTTCTTTCACTTTTTTTGTGGTGGTGTCGTGAAACGCCTTATTGACTTGTCCTGCAGAAAACAAAAGGGTTGCCAATGAAATGAGAAGTGAACGGACGATGATCTAGCGTAATTAATTCATCTTGCAGCTGGGGTGGAGTCTAGCGGCGGCTTCAAGTGCTTGCCAGTCCCGTCTCACAGAGAGAACCACATGCCGAACTGCAGCACCATAACGATCGAGGTAGCTGCCAAGCCTAGACAAGGCGACAGTGTTGTTGCCGCTTCTCTATGCCACGGCATCCTTATCTCTGTGTCCGCCACCCTGCCGTGCCGCCACGTCAATGTGAGCGAATCAGACTCGAGAGGTGACCGACAAATTTACGGTGGAGGTCGAAATGGACCATCGCTGCTACGAAGAACTGCTGAATGAACGGAAGAACATGGAGTTGACCTACGAGGAGAGGATTGCGCACCTGCAGGACCAGCATGCCGAGGTTCGCATTTACCCTATTATGCTAGGATATAGTACGGGCCCGCCAACAAGAAATACCTATTATTTGATTATAGTGTAGTAGGCCTTATTGATCCTATTGTGGCACTGTTCTTGTTCAACGTTGAGCATATCCTATAATTTACCCGGTAGAATTTATTGTGTTGTAGAGCGCTTGCCGCTTAGCCCATTTTCTTCTCCATTTTTTTAGCGTTTTCCAAGAAGTGAAGCTTGTGCTTTCATTACATTTATTAGCTCCTTTCTTACTCGTGGGCCTGTACTGGATAGTAACGTGCTTCTGCCGTAAAACTGATCCGACTCTACTCCCCAATCGTTTTCCCGAATATGAGTGCCATTGTTATGGTGGGGTCAAGGCCGGGGTGGGCGTACTCCGTTTTTGGCTGCCCGCTTCTTACCACCACGGCAGGAATAGTCGATGTCGCCGTGTTCCGCCTGATCCCATGAATTTTCCTGTACGCTGATGTTGCTTGTGCACCCCCGTGCGATAAAACTGTTGGAGAAGCACCCGCGATTCCGCCGCCTCTCTTCCGACAGAACTGACCTACGTACGAGTAAGAGTTGCAAGCTCGAACTACTGTTATGGTCATACCCCGGCTCGTGAATGACACATGTCGCGATGTACTTTTTCTGCGTCGTGTTATAGAAGGGTTTCATATATGTCATGGTCATCGTGTCTTGTGCGGGTATGTATTGGCGTGTCCGCTCCAGCTTTGTGGTATACTTCTGCTGGCATTATATGCCGTGGGCATGGAACTACAGTACATCAGAATAATACATCTGTGGCAACAGTTTACTATACTGGTGCGGAAAAGGTAAAGAAGGTAAGAAACCTTCCTGTAAGTGTAATGTAACAAAGTCGCAGTGCCATGTTATGTGGTAAAATATCTTATGTGGTGTTAAAAGTTGAAAAGTCTATGCATCAGTGCAGGGTAAGCTCGTGGGATGGAGGGTAGTAAAACGTAGTGAAATTTGCTTCATGCTGTGTACAGAAAATCCATATATGTGACGTGCTTCCATTGAAGCAGCCGAATAGTTCAGGTGTGGTGAACTGCAGTGTGATGAGGTGCAATTGGTACAGTCTAGAGTAGTAGTATGTGCACCCAAAATACGATTAGTACGAAGGCTACTGTAGAGCTCTACTTTACTAATACTGGAAATAGTCACAAATCGAAAAACCTATCGTTCTGTGATGCAAAGCTGTGAACGTAATGCCGTTGTTGGAGAGCATGTACTGTTAATGTTGTATGCTGAGACTTGTTGTAGTGCACTCCGTGTGTCGACACCTGCATGTATCGAGCAATCATCTCTTATTTACTGGTGCCGACCACAAGTTAACCAGCTGTCGTCTTGCTGCTTACCCTTCTTTTGCTGTGGTGCGTTTATCGTACTCTAGGCAAGGAGCGGGCTTGTTTCGATACCACCATGCATCTAACAAGCACTTGCTCTTCATTCGTGCAGACGACAAGTTTATGGCATTGCTTATTATACACTATACGCCCGGTGTCTTAATTCTTAAGGTTTCCCTTGCTCTTTTGCTGTGATGTGATTATTACACCATTCCACAATCTAGGAAAGGAGCGGGCTGGAGACCCAGCACAAAAACAAAATAAATGCTGAGATAAACCGGTATCAGGCCATGATGCACGAGAAGGAGGAAGTCAGCAGGAAATGGGACGAAGAGGCAAGAACACAAAATATAATATTCGTAACATAATATGCACGCGGTTTCGGTCGTTAACTTTCGAAGTAGAGCTCACTGATTCGACACTGTGGTTGACACGCTGTTTAACATAGGGATGCATGCCAACGAAACGGTTGATTTGATCTGGTTGACCCAGAGTTGGGGTCAAGGCGAGGGTTGGATATATTCGTACTGCACACAGTGATCCTCAGCCATACTGTCGAGTAAGGGGCATAGTCCTCTCGATTTCCGTGCTGCGCCAGCAAGTGCTGTTTGTGTTTTTTCGCATTTTGAGTCTGTCATTAGAGCTGGAGCTCTACGAAGAGATGGAGTGGTCGAGGGGGGCGACATTCTTCTGGCAGCGGAGACAGCGCTGCATGATAGTCCATTAGGTGCTTGCGCAGTGTCTTCAAGTCCTAACGTTGTGCGTTATGCTCGCACAGGATGGATTACCGACACCCAACGGTCAGATGTGCATGCAAGGCTATTCGGTGGACGAAGATGTTTGCTCGAATCGATGCCTATACCCAGCATCACAACCGCCTCTACTCCTCAGACACCTCTCACAACAATTTTCGTGAATACTCTATCCAGCAGACAATTGCTGTAAGGACTAAAATAGTGGCACAAATACAAAGGTGATTTCCTATAGTCCTCAGAGACTTGCTATAATATGTTTATGACGCTATCTGCTCCTCCATCACTTGCTGCAATTCTTTCAAGCGACGTTCTCTAACACCCAGAGACTTGCTGTGACAAAGACTTGCTGTGAATACAATATTTTCAATTATTTTCTCTACGTTTTCCTCAGCCAATATGTTCATGATGTATACGATGTTTTGTTCTCTGCTTCTTGGACAGTTTATTCACCACTTTGCGTGGCGTTGATGGTGTCGGCGCCGGGACGCCATCGATGGCGCGCGTTTTGATTGTTTCCGCTAATCAGCCAAACGCGCCATACGTAGCTGATCCCACCATGGCGCATTTGGCTGCAGATGGTGTTTCAGGCATCTACGGCGGCTTAACTTGTCAGCATAATATATGTTTCAATGTTCCAGGGCTGTCTGTTCACGGGTCAGGAGATGTCCAAACTTTCACGGGTCAGGTCGGGTCGGGGCTGATAAGGTTGACCCGACCCGACCCGACCTGACCCGCAAGAGCTTGAAAACCTCCTGCTCCGACCCAACCCGGCCGCACCGGACCGGAACGGACCGGAACGGACCGGAACGGACCGGACCCGACCCGACCCGTGCGACTGGAAGACTTCCCGACCCGAAACGCGGGTCAGGTCATGACCCGTGAAGATCCCTTCCAACATTGTCAACTCGCACATCGGAGAGACGACCATCTATCTGGTCTACTATCTGATCTGTACATACTATACAGCATGCATCATACTGATCATATAGATCATACATATCATATAGATCATATAGACCATCTAGATCCTGGAATTTCCGCTATGACATGTCGTGCAAGAGCTCCATCATACAGATCCCGCGGGGGAAACGTGTCCATAATCATACAGACCTCACCCAGCGAGCTTTTTCTACTCTACATCTTGTACCTAACATAAACCAGGAAAAAGTATTCCCCGACATATCTACAGTAGATCATATGCACAGTGGATAATATCTAGCAAGGTTGTGTTCGGTAAGGTACATGCCGAGGCGTACCAGCGGTAGTATACCTCCGGTATACCGGTACCGAGAATATCGGTACGTTCGGTATGATGTTCGTAC
>JBBMHQ010124856.1:0-17509 GCA_037834295.1 Postelsia palmaeformis
TCAACTTAGTGAGCTGCTGTGTGATTCATTACCTGGCGGTCAAAATTTTGGTTGACGGTCTAGCTTTGGCCCGTCCAACTTCTCCATAAATTTAAAATAGTTTTCAGGGTTGGGAGGTCCTTGACAGCTGTCCGTCACGGGGCGAGAGTGCCGTCAATCGACGTATATGCTGTGAGTCCGACCAGTCGAGTGGTAGATACTCAACTTATAGGCTAGAATCGGGGCATTCACCACGTACAGCTGTATAATCGTGAGCGGTGTAATTCTACAGTCTTGGGAACAAAAAAATATGATTAGTTTTAGCATTTGGGATGTCGTTGACGGCTGTCCGTCAAGGGGCAAAAGTGTCGTCAGCCGAGATTTATGCTCGCTCGTGACGGTTAAACATTATGTTCGCAATGCCAGCACCCAGATTGGACCTCTTCTCCTTTGGACGAAACGGGAGAGGCTGCATCCTCCACGGCTTCCAACAGTTCATGGCGGCAAAAGTGTGGGGAGTATGGGCTGGGGTGGCCGGTCTCAAGCTCCACCGTTGCTTGTGCGTTGAGGGTTGGGCGTTCAAGAAACAAGTATCGAAATTCCGATTTGGGCTATTTTACGTGTGAAAGCGCGAGTCTAGCGCAAAAATGTTGAGATTTATAGGCCAGCATATGGTCGCGAAACGAACGCCACGAGCCTCTTCGGCTGCTGTGCACGCCGGACGACTAGACTCCGTAGGGCAGAGAGGACGGATTCTTTAGTGTCTATCGAACCAGACGAGGCTACGCCGCGGGGCGAGCGGTAAGGTAGTGGAGGTACAAACGATGTCTACGAAAACAATTTTGTACGCGCAGCAGCACTGGCCAACAGTAATAGGAATGACAAATCAGCAATGAGGATCCCATTGACAATCAGTGTCACATTCATTGTGGAGTTTTAGTTGTGTTGTGAAGGCGTTTTGTATTTTTATGTAACTGCCAAGGGAAAAAGAAGGAGTGATGAACGAGTACACGTATGCCTGTATGTACGCGTTACCCTCACCCTGCAACATGTGTCGTTGCTGACCCTCGAGGGTATGCTTATACCTTTCCTCGTTGTGGATACTGCTTGCTGTAGAGACGGCCTCTGCTACGCTCGCGCAGTGCCCAGACCGGACGCGAAAAACATCTCAAATACGCCAGTTGCCAACTATGAGGATCCCATTGAAAATCAGTGTCACATTCATTGTGGAGTTTTAGTTGTGTTGTGAAGGCGTTTTGTATTTTTATGTAACTGCCAAGGGAAAAAGAAGGAGTGATGAACGAGTACACGTATGCCTGTATGTACGCGTTACCCTCACCCTGCAACATGTGTCGTTGCTGACCCTCGAGGGTATGCTTATACCTTTCCTCGTTGTGGATACTGCTTGCTGTAGAGACGGCCTCTGCTACGCTCGCGCAGTGCCCAGACCGGACGCGAAAAACATCTCAAATACGCCAGTTGCCAACGTACCAGATGCATGAGTGGTCGACACTGAGTTCGATGAGTAGACAGAGTGATCGATACCCAGTTTTGATCGCTACCAGTACATATTTCTCACAGATTTCGGTTGACGGCCCACTTTTGCCTCGTCAAAACCTCATTTAGAATACTGTGGTTCTTGGCTACTACTTCGACTGCTCCTGCCACTGTTTCGCCGCTACTCTGCTGCTGCTGCTCTGCTATGTATGTGCTACTGCTGCTGCTGCTGCTGCACGAGTACCGTCTCGTACTTAATATTTTGATACTTTGTTCGGCGGTCTGGTGCCAGCGTTAATTTTGTACGAAGCGTACCTGTAGTACGCTTTGCAGTTGCTTCTGCTCGCTGTTGCTGAGTTTCCTGCACAAACGTAATCGCCGGCGCTTTGTACCGTCGATTTGCTTGATCGACTGCTGCTGCTCAACTAGTGACAACTATTCTGTGGCTATTTGCATACGAAGTATACAGGAGTACGAACGCCGAACGTCTCGTACGTAGTACTTTGCAGTGCTGCTGGCTACTGTACGAACGATGTTAAGACAGAGTAGTAGTTGTTGTTGTGCCCGATGGCGAATGTTTTTTTGTTTTTGTTTTTTTCGCTCTTCTGTTTCCAGCGTTTTCTTTCCTTATATTACTCATTTTTTTTCAATGTTACACCTGTGGCGCTAACAGCCTCGGGTTGCATACCCGTATGCCTTCAACCATTACGGGCATGCACGGAGCCGCCGGCGGGCGTCAGCCCGACGCGGCGGAGCCCTCCTTGTACTAACCGTACGATGTGGAAGGATTAAATCTTGCTGCACGGGCAGGTGGGATGGTTCCACGGTAGTTGTGTCAAGCAGGACGTTGGGTCTTATCTGACGGTCGCTCAGGTACTACGGAAGGCCTCCCATTTTGCAAGCGCCTTCCCATTTTCCTGAACACCTACTAGTAGTGCTGGGGGTGGCATTAGGTAACACTCAGACTACCTGATACCCTCGCCTATTTTTTTGGGCTCTACGGCCCCGGACGTACTCGCTAGCCCCAACATTACAGTTCCGCTGAGTAAGGTGTTTTTCTCGCATTGTCCCACCAACAGCCCCCGCTACGAGGGTCTTTGCCTCGCTTCACCGCTCTCTCCGATCCTCCTCCATGCCGTGCGCTGGGTACTTCCTCGATAGCGATGGCTCGTTGTTTCACCCACGCACATACACAGAGATTGCAGCATTTCCCCGGGCCCAGGTAGCATACGTGACGCGATCTGCCTGCCCCTACGGGGCGGTCGCAATCGGTCCTGTTGACCTTCCCATGTGAACACTGTCCATGCACTCAACCCAGCCCTATGGGGCGGTCGCAATGGGTTCTGCTGATCATCCCATGTGTACACCGTCCATGCACTCAACCTAGCCCTACGGAGCGATCGCAATGAGTCTTCTTGATGTTCCCATGTGTAGATCGTCCATGCACTCAACCTAGCCCTACGAGGCGGCCACACTGGGTCCTGTTGACCCCCCCATGTGTACACTGTCCATGCACTCAATCTAACCGTACACGTTCCTCTCTATCTGCCTTGGTTAATGCTGAAAGGTGATATGGTTAGCCTCAGGGGGAGAATGAAATTGGGGCTTTGGATACACCAAGGGGTATACTGGACATTCGCTCAACCTAACCAGTGGACACGTTTCTTCTCGTTCCTATGATAATTCGGGCTACCACCGTGCACGCGCGTTTTCCGTGTTCCGCCGCGGCCCTGCTGGGTGTATTCGTCTCCACTTCTCGACGGCAGCCTTCGCATATCGTCGTCCGCCGAAGGGAAATTTGCTGGCCTGTCCGAGCTGAAGTTCTTGTGAGTGCCATTAAAGTATGGAGCACGTCGCCGCAGAATGTACCTGCTGGGGCACGAGATAAAAACAGCAGTCAGGACAGGGCTGCTTGTTTACAGCGCCGCGCGTCGCCGGTACAACGCAGCAAGCTATCATTCAGTAATTTTGACACATACGATGTCGGACATGGCCTGCAATCGGTTATCGTAAATCTGATCGTTAATCGCGCAGCTCTTCCAATGAGGCTCACGCGCTGTACCACCGTCATCTGAAAGGTGGCTCTTAGTAAACCTTTCCCCTGGAAACGTCTGCCTGTGTGGAGACGAAATTATAGTGACCGCTTACTTTGGGTATTTGGCATCCTGGTACACTGGCCTTTCACTACAATCACGCAAGTATTCGTAGTCCGCGTTAACGGAAGCCATGCACCGTCAAGACCTGCTCGCCTCGAGAAGTATTTTGTTCGCTCGTGATTCACCATTTGTTGATCTTCACACTTAAAGTATACATGGTGCCTTCTTCAGTTTTGCCGTAGTTCTCATCCTGGGTTGTCGCAATAATTTCTCGCCAGTAACCTCCACTGCAGCAGCCTGGTGACCGTGTCAGAGGGATTGCTCGATGGCCTCACGAAGATCGAGACCTTGTGAATGGGTAAGGCTGCATTGGGCTGCGACGTTCATTCGCGATACACGTGTTCCAACAAGCGTTCCGAAAATTGGGACTTTGGTTGCGCCCTTAACCACGAGGATATGACGAACCTGGAATATTGTTGTTCGTGCGTGCTTAATATGCGCCTGGCCGATTCTACGACGGAGTACGAGAGCTGTAGTCACGCTAGTTGCCGCAACCGTGAATTGGACGAGCGCAGTGGTTGTAGTGAACACATCATTACCAAAGTGGCTGGCTCTGTTGTACATGACCTCTTTGTGACCACGCTCGTTTGGCACCACTCGTGTTTTATGGTGTCGCGCGTTCATTCAGAGACATCTCCGTCGACGATCTGGTCAGCTTGCCCGAAGGGACGTTTTACGACCTTGCTAGTCTAACAACGATGTAAGTATGAGGCAGAGGTGAAGAAAGCGTGCTCGCCGCGCGGTGGGCTTTGACCGGGAGCCGACTGAAACACGTGTTTCGTCGATTCTCCAAACACTCGTACAAACTATGTATAACATCACCTTGACACTACTGAAGACACACAGGAGTCGAGCTACTGAAGACACGCAGGAATCGAGACAGCAGTACGGGGATTACCCGCTGCTGAGTACTACAGTACCACATAGTGCAGCGCATTAAGCGGTGATGATGTTGGTAAGCAGATCATGGCCTCAACAGCGCTTCAGAAAAACCGGCGAACGTATAAGTAACTCACCCCGGCGTTGTTGCTGAGCGTCGCTGCGTGTCCATGGGGCGTGGGGTTCGAACGCTGGATGTCGTCCACGGACGCGGGGGGCAGGTCCTGGCCGAAATAGTTGGGACTAACGGAGCTTCTTACACTCTATCGTTCGTAAGCACCTATGCCAGGGGACATTGTTTGAGGCGTTCTAAGATGTTAGAGGTCCACCCTGATTTTTCTGAGGCCCCTCACTGGAGGAGCTCCACACCAGCAGTGAGTCACCCCAAAACTGGGTTCCGAAAATCAAACTGCGTTCCGATGATTAATACTATGGCCCAAGTACAATTGCGTCATTTTTTGAAAACAAGATTGGCAATCCGACGGTTTGGGGTTCAGGAGCCCCGTCATCCAGAAAAAGTTTGAGCGGAAATGTGATACCTCTATCTTAGTACGCGTCATTCCATCGGAGTGAGCCCGGTTTGGTCGAAATATTTGCTAAAACCAGGAGTGATGGGTGAGGTGTGGCGCTGCCCACAAACAAGGACCCACGAAAAACTAAATTGGTGGATACTTCCCCCTATTGTCTCACCCGTCCCGGGTTATATTCGGAGGGGGCAAACTTACGCGTGTAGCGTTAGCCAAGGCACGTCAAGCTCGGTGAAGAGCCATCGCCCGCCTACCCGCCCGCTTGTAAGCCCTTGGTACTGCGACAATCCTTGTGTGCAAGACTCGCAAACCCTCGTACTTTGGCCGATGTCCGGTCCGGTTGTGACCAGATGATTCTTCAACAACGAGTTGACGCCCGAGACTCTGCTCGTTGGTCTCTTCTCGCGGACTTCCCTGCTGCAAAAGCTGGGAGTTCCCCTGTGATCGGGGCGAGATGTCTAGAAACATCTGCGATGCAATTCGGACTCCCGCTGCGCGCGGTGGGGTTGACTAGTGCCTTGAGGCTTGCGGATATCTATTTATTATGTCAGGTTATCATGAAACCGTATGGTTTGGGTTGGATATGAAGCGCAACAACTCAGGAACCCCAGAAATTTATAGGTTCCCCCATCTTGTAGCTTTTTGTCGGTGACTACCACCTTTCCTCCCCGGGTACAAATCGCAGGGTTGGGGGATCTCGATAGGTGGTCGGCGGTCAGACGAAGGACGTGCTACAGCAAAGGAAGCAATATCTGGCCGACTATCGTCAAAATAAAATTCGCTTATCTCCGTACAATTCACGACGACGTAGGCCATGGTTACTGTTCATGGCGTTGAATTTTGAGCGTTTATCATCGTTGATTAGGAGATCAGGTGCAGAGCTCCCATGCTATAATCAAGCGAGCTGCCTCAAACAAAGGTGGTGCTAACCGCACCAGAGCACTTACGCGCGATGTGTCTGCTCGCGCTCTGGTATCCTCCACGTGGGAAAAGCGGCACAAACATGTGGTGTTGCGACGTGCAATGTTACACTTTTACCAGGAAAGAACCGAGCCTAAATTGCCGCCACCGACATGGGGTCTACCTTGAGTGGTAAGCTCGTGAGTGGTGAGTCGATCATTTAGAGATCCACAAGTGCCTCGATGGGTGCCCGTAAATTAATCGTGGTCATCCGATTGATTGTGCTTAAACCACTTCAAGTTTCTTGGCAGAAACGATCTGAGAGAAACAACTAGCCTGGTTGGGTTGTTTGACGGTCTGACGGAGCTCACGCGTCTGTGAGTGCAAATTTTAAGACCCGCCGAGCGTCTACCAGAGGCTCCCGCACCACAGGAAGCTTCATGCCTTATCGAAAAAGCATGCCTTCGATAAATTCGAGCTGTCGAAACCCGATGGATCCTGCCATTTGCCAGAACGCATGTCACGGAAAGGGAGAACCGATATCTCGCGTAGGGCTGTTCACCCGTAGGTGAGGCGCGCCATGTCAGTTCCACCGTTCAGAGCTAAGTTGAACCGCTCACCGTAGCATGGTCCGTGCCCCTGATCGCTTCGCGTACAGCACGAATACTTCTCTCTGGAGAAGACTCTCGTGATCGCTCTTGCTTTCGTTGATTGTTTCCTTTTCGTTTGATGTCGCTTGCTGGCGTCTGTGGCATGCGACAACCCGCAAACGCTTCCTACCACAGAGGTACGAGTACTGTTGAGCGTAAAGTCGTTCCCGTATGACAGGGATCCTTCACGTACCCGAAGTGGTATGAACTTCATTCTCGTGTCGTGGAGCTTCTCTTTCCCGTGCTTTATATTAGGCGATGCGGTTGGTCATCATCACGGATGGTGGCACTTACAATTTCTTCCGAAAACATATGTTGGGCGAGGTATAGAGCTTCTCATGTGGGAGGACTGGCTCGAGAAACAAACAGCAAAGTTCTGCTGTAGTGTGCGTCCGCAACAATAGCGGCAGTATCATGGCTATGATGCGACTGCTGGGTGTAGCGAGCACGCCGCTTCTCAATCCGGCGGGTGCCGGCCATTCCAGTGTCACCTCACTGACTTTCTCCGTTGGGTCGCTGTCACCTTGTGTCGTGATGCCTCGTCGGTCCAGAGGTCTCAGCGAATCTGGTATTCGGACCATACCCGACGGATTGTTTGCCGGCCCCACAGAACTGAAAGAATCTGTGAGTATGCGCTATGCCCCTCTGTCTTTGTGCAGGCTATGTACCATTGTTACGGCACGTGTGAGCAGGTGCGTCACCTCTCAGAAACTCCCTTGTGACACCATGTCGGTGGAAGTCAAATGGTACTGGAAATATCAACATGCCAATTCCTAAGATGATATGAGTACGATATTGGACACCTCAATATGATACTTCGTAAGCTTTAGCCAAGCCGTGTATAGCACGCCGATGATGCCCTTGGTAAGATTGAGGTGCGACTTTCGCAGTGTTAACTGGAACTGGGTATCGTAGCGGTTGTCATGCTCGTTTCACGCACACAATATGGGGTGGACCCGACCGGTCTTGTATCCATTGAGCTTCAGCCGATATCCTACTGTAGCTAGCGTCACGACACCAGGACGCCAGTACATCGTATCCCGGTCAACCTTTTTACAAACTCCTGCATGGGGGCGCTCGAGCACGGCCGCTGGATTGGGTGTACAGCGTCACCATTCTCAGTCTTGGTCGTCCGATTGAATAGCATATCATCCCAAGTGCGCCCTGCTGAGGATACGGATCTGTGAGGTGTTTCCTAGTGATGTACCCGCAACTTCATCTGGCGCGTACAAAAAGTAGAAAGTTACGCTGATCTTTTCGAGTTCGTTCCAAAACTGTCGCCGATTCCGCCATGCACACATGAGGTCGTTTTTTTTGCGCGTTCGCCCAGAGTCATCAGCTGGGCCACCCGCGTTCCACGTTCCTTCCAATGCCGCGGCGCTGCCGATATCAAGCTGATTTGTGTTTCGCCCTTTATTGTGCGATGTGCCGATGTAATCGGTTGCCAGGAACTTAATTTTTGATGGCCTCAGAAGTTTGCCCAATGGTATCTCTCGGCGTTGGACACGCTGTGAGTTCAATCGGGAGAACACATAACATGCCGCATAGTCGCCTCGCTTGGGTGTTGTGTCTTCCATGCATAAGACTTGCTGCATCACTGCCTGGACTGTACGTTGTGGTTAGTGTGCACGCTGTTGAAGGTACACGCAAAGAACATATTAGACGATCGAGGGGCCCGCACAATCATACTGGCGGTTTCGCGCCACCACGAGTTTCTCGCGAGGCGTGTCGGACGCATGGTGAAGGCGTTCTTGATTTCCTTCTTGGATGGGCTATCGGTAAACAGCAGCCCACGGTGACTTGGTTGGGTTGCTCTCTGCTCGACTCGTTCATTTAAGTGTCAAGCAAACCTTTGTGGCACAGAGCAACGGTCACATTACTTCCCGGACCCGTGTGCATGTTCGCGTGTTGGCCGAGATTGCATTTACGGGAGACCAAGGTAAATACGACCTACGTTACACTCAAAAACCTGTGTATTTACCTATTTTTACTTACAATAATAGGTCGTATTTATTCGGTCGTCCGTAGTAGTATGATCGATCAGGGAAAACCGGACGAAGCCAAACCTCGGGTCGACTGACAATCCCAACCGTCCCTGTACATATCCTTGCCTCGCTGACCCTGCTAAAGTTTGATCTGTCATGTCTTTCGCTCGCGTCGTATGCCATGGCGAGGAGCTGACGAACAATAGTCTGACGAGCGTAGAACCGTGGCTGTCGGGTATGACGGAGCTTTGCGTATTGGGAGTTCCGCCGGCATTACTGGGGCCCCAACCCTGAATTATAGGCTGTTTTGACGATCGGCGCGCGAATCTCACAAAGGCTGAGCATACCAGCTCTGAGGCTTCAGCACCCTTCACGTCGCTCAGCGCTAACACTATGAACGTGTCCAAGAGCACCTGCCTCACACTGGTTTTGAAGGTGTTCTCAATAGACAGAGCATCCGCAACACATGTCGCTCTGATGTGGCAGTCACTAAGAACTAGACGCATCCTACGGAAAAGGTGCCCTACTTCGTATTGTAGACTCTCCGCTTGGGGAGCCATTCTGCTTTCAGTAAGTCAGACTCCGAGAATAATCACAGTGTAATGGTTGATGAATGATCTCATAGCCTAGGTGTGCACACAATATATTTGCAAGACACTATCATGGAATTCCAGCGCATCGTGGGTTGAGGAGTCCCCGTCATTCAGACAACGTCGCAGTCGAAACGTGCTACATCTAATAGCCCACTGCGCCCGCCATTATGTATGGAGTTGAAGAAGTGCGTTAGCGTTTGATCCCGAGAGACCTTTCTCTTTGTACAGTGCTTTGTTCGTCGGTGCGCTGGAATCTGGGAAGGCATCCGTGAATTCGGTCGCAGGCGTAGGTGATTCGTGAAAGGGTTTTCTGGCCGTGGAGACGGCTGTCGATGAGGCGTTTCGCCCGACTGTAAAACCATGCAAACGATAGACAACAGCCTCCCCTCTCGCAACCTACGACACGGAACCAGGAACGCTGATGATGGCATTGACAACGGGGAGCGCTTGCAACGACATACATGGACTGTGCTACAGTGGAACCGGACCTAAACCAGACGTTCGGCGACTCTTGCTGTCGTAAATGTTCGCTGAAGTATCGCGCCATTGGATGTCGCAACTGGAGGTTCCTCTGAGCTCTACCCTCGCTTTGCTCGACCAGGACCCTGGACTTCAACGATGTGAAGCTTCCCCGAGATGTGTTCGGAGAACTTGTGGACCTGGGGGTGCTGTGAGTGATTTAGCGTTTTCCATCCGTGCCGGATTTCGTGATGGGTCCCGTGACAGGAGCAGTATATGTAAGTCAATGTTTCGCCGACTATTGAGTATATTCCACCGGAGGAGTACCCAATACCTACCGGGTACGTTTTGGAAACGTCTGTCGACACAAACCGGAGCCATGGGGTTGATTGCTCGTCGGGTACAGCGTGCAAGCTTCACTCCAGGAAGGTGAAACGTCTTTAATACTGCCCATACAACCCCTTCCTGAGGAAAAAGAGGCTGACGGTCTGGCTACAGCTGAAGAAGCATAATATTTTCCCGGTATAAACGATTAAAACATATCGGACCCAACTTGACCAGGACCCACAGTTATTCCTAGTAGCCAACCAACCGAATGGTCAACTTTGTTACGGCGCTGGTTCAGCTGAGGCCGGAAACAGGCGAGCAAACGCTCAACCTTGGAAAAATAATGGAATATTTATGGATGCTACATGCCTAAACGACTTCAGAACCCCCCGATCGAGACTTATCACAGCTTGTCCGGCAGCCATCTCCCATTTTGAGTCAAATTGTGTGTTTCCGCACACGCAAACTCCAAGGTATTTTTTAGGTGACACGAGTAGAGGTCCTCACGCGAGGGATCCCAAGACAGCTATAGGGGTACCGCTGCCATGGCAGGCGTCTCGTGTTCGGCTTTACGCTGCTCTTGGCTCCAGTGCTATTGGAGTAGTGCTTGCCTCGTGTAAAAGTAGCACACGAGTTTACTGCATAAGTACAGGATTGTGGGGGGGGGGCGTGCTTGGCAGATACTGGGAAGGGGTGGCGACCGGTCTCAAGGCGCTGTTGAGCTTCCACTCGCCGCCTACCTCATGTTTTGGATCGTTGTTTTTTTGTCATGTGATCATCGCTCTTCTTGCTGCGGTCGAGCTTCGACCTGAACCCTGTTGCTGTAGAGTAATTAAGGTTCGTAAGTATTTCGACGCGAAAAAGTGCTCCCAAACTTTATCGACGTGTACTAAAATCAAGGCCTCTCATGCCCTGTAGCCTGCACTGCTTTCGACTCGCTATGGCGCTTTTTTTCAGATTTTGAGGAACGACTGACCTTCCGTCTTCAATGACGTTGCCGCTAAAGGTATTGACCAGGTTCCTTATGGGATGTGGCTTGACTACCCTGCCTGCTGGTCCCTTCTCTCCCTTAGTGACTGTAAGTCACGGGTTCCATTGCTGTGCTGCGTGTTGAAGGATCGATAGGGACAAGACCAGATAAAAGCACTCGTTGGCCGGGTAGCCGGTGCTCTCAGCAACTTGCGTTCAAGGTTTCATACCACTTGCATCTGAAATCATCTTTTCGCACAATCAACGTTGCCTGTTGAATAACGGCCCACAAACGTGCGGCAACCATATACCGTGCCTGGCATGTCACTGAAGTCACGCGCCCTTCCCCCTTGATCTGCGTATGCAACTGATGCATTGACCTGTGGGGAAGTTGAGGATAATCCAGAGCTACAATGCCTTCCCCCCAAGTAAGTGCAGGTATTGTGAGCACCACACGATCACGCTCAGCTCCGGTATGGTGTGTTATGCTCCAGAAGCTGCATCTGGTACGAGGATGCTTTATCCGACACGGTGGCCTACGAATACGTAGCAGTTACACATGTTGAGCTCTGCGACAATAGGTGGCTCTTTGCTTGAGGTCGCCCCATGTCTTATTTGAATGTCGAAAAATAATGCGCTATATCCCAGCGCTTATCGGATCTGTCGAGCACGTTGCACATAGTATGCGCGAAATGTTATGTGCATAAAACTAAGGTTCGACACCCTCGAACAGCGGTAACTAACAGTAGTACTTCTTTGACTGTTCACAACCACACTCCGACCCCATCCCGCCCCTGTTGCGTCCTCCCGAGCAGCACTGTGTCGTTTGTCTTCTTCGACTCCGAAGACGCCAGGGATGGCACGTGCGGCGAGATAAACATTTGGCGATCCCTTTGGTGAAGTAAAACACAAACTCTTGCAGAAATGCGTGATGGCTGAATTGCAGTACGCCGTCATGGGTCAAGCACGTGGGCAGCGAGGTGTTGGCACCATATGCATATCGTTGCTTCATACGCCGCTCGCCTCGATAAATAATCTAAACCCACCAGCGACTGGTTAAGCCGCATCTTCTCTCGACTGTGTGCCGTGCAGAGTGTACTCCAGTAGAGGTGGTCTTTCGCAACGAAGGACTCACCTACCAAAGTGGAACGGCTGGTTACACTTGCGGCGAGCCTCGAGCGGGGGCCGTTGTTTCTACGGTGTCTATGTCGGCGGAAAGCGCACCCTTACTATTTTTTCCATTGTTCTTTTCTCAATGAATTTAGGATCGTCGAAGAAAGTAGTCTCAATGTCCTGGCTTCATCGAACCTATCTGTATACTTGTAGCATGCTTCCAGATATTGACACTTGTTTCTGTAACCCTTTTAGTCAACATAATCTACAACGGTGTACGACCCTGGTGTTTTAGGCAGGCCGATGGCAGGGCGCGGGAAACCTAGCGCTTACCATTTGATGCGTGCCGATATACTCGTATTCATTCAGGTCCCTTCGCGTTGTCGACGTTTGGTTTGTTCGGACAGTTGCCGAGTAAGACGCTCACTGAGCGGTGTCAACGCCAATCACAATCTTGAGGGGCTGCAGCGCAACGTTGTTGATATTCAGCGGCGGGATATCGGCAGCATTCAGGCAGATGCCTCGACGTTCTATCCGTTCTGAATGCACAAAGAGGGACCCCGCCGCGGTGGTGTGGATTCTTGCGCACGTCAGCCGGACACGGCATATCCGCTTGAACTCGCATTGGCGCACGTCGTGCTTCCGCAATGACGTGCCATCGTACAACCAGCTCGTCCAAGACGCTCTTCGTGTGGAGATGGAATTCCGGCAGGGCGGAGGATGCTCCCCAACTGGTTTGAATGCTTCACTGTTCTCTTTGAGGGTGTGTTGTGTAGTCAGAGTGCGCCGAAAGTAACTATGGCGCAGAACCGGGCGTTTAAGTCTTACATTTTTTATTTGTGGTATGCACTTTAGTTTGCATTATAGTTTGAGGTCGGGGTTCGAGGTCTATCGGTGTGCGATGCGCAAGTCTCGTAGTGTAATAGATTTGGTATAACCGGTGAGTCGTTGTGGCATAATCGTTTTCCCGTGCAATGCAAGCGGTCCGATTGGGCGTAGCATACACATGGTGGTGTATATGGAGCTCGCGCGCGCAAAAACGCGCACCATACCTTTGTGTGTCAGCTAGCGGTAGAGGGGACCCGCAAATACTGTGGCTACTGATAGTTGCGAGCCTAGAGCTTACTCTAGGGACTCCGTTGCGATAGACCGTTCTCGTCACCCAAGCGAATACACGTGGACACATGCTCGTAAGCGATTTCAGTGAGAAAAAATGTCTGAATTCTAATCGTTGGTGCAAGGATGTACGCCTTTCCGGCAGGTGTTAGTCCTAGCGTGCAAGATAGCCTAGCGCGCGGGGACGCCAGAGACGTCATGTTCCGGTGCATACCGGTGCGTCGAGAAGACCCCGAGTCGTCCGGGGGAATGCGCGAATAAATGGCACGGTGCAAGAAATCATCGTTACATTATCCCTGTTGCGTACATCGTACAACAGTTCGAGTAGTGCATTTGTTCGGGTCCCGTTCAGCTACCACACTAGGTAAAGACCCTTGTGATAAAGCCGTAACTGCGTGAAGCCACCCTGAACGCCGGCACAGACGTGTGGCCATACTCGTACAGGGTGGAGGACTGGCAGATTTCAACTGCAACATTAGCTCGAACGCCGCCGCGCTTCAGTGACTGTGTCTTTCGCAGCAGACGCACTACATCGAGCCAGCTAGCGTATAAATCTGGAACAGACTCAAGGCAATCCACATAGAACGCGTGTCGGCCATATATGTTGGGGGACTGCGAAAGGAAAGGTGCTCGACGCGTCGATTGCATGTGTGCCGGCTTGCTGCTCTGATCTACCCGCCGGCACAATATAACAAACGAGCGAGGGGACGAAGCGACGGCACTTCTGTTGCATCTGACACGGAAGGTGTGCCTCGGGAACTCTGGGACGTGTGGCCGCAAGCGATCAAGCGACGAACTTGTTACTTGGTACGTGGTTTGTACTGCATACAAAGTCCCAGACGGGTAAAGTACCTGTCCTCTCACAAGCGAAGCTGACGTGACACATGATGTACGATGTATACATGTACGTCAGGCAGAGCTCGAGCCACCCAGGGCAAGTGGCTGGTCGCATGGGGCTAACAGTCCGATGAAAGTAAAACACGCTGGAGCATACTTTGCAAAGATGCGCCCAGTGTTCTTCGTACTCTGAGCATACTGGGAGTGCTGAGGGTATTTTGTGTAGCGAGCACCGGTAGTACCCGCAGTACCGACCCTCGTCATACTTGGCAGTACAGGCGAGGGCGCACGAATGTTTAATGCCCAACTCATCACGTCAAACGTTTCAGCTGTGACCTATCTCCCACCTGTCTTTCGCTCAAGGACAGATCGCAACTCCAAACATATTAAACGGAGGCGATAGGCAGATCGCCGTTCTCGCCATGCTACCGTGGAATGAAAGATATCTACAAGGACCTATATCATGAGAGTAGATGCGTCAGCGGATAGCTAGCCTCTCCTGGGGACGGTGGAGTATCCTCCCTTCCTACAAGAATGACAAGGCCTTCCATATACGGAAACCCGTATACAAAACAAAGATAGTGTGGTATAGGGATAGACAGCAGTGTGGAACACGAATGGTTGATTCACGTTTCACATCAAAGTATATCCCACCCAGAGCCCTGGACTCACACCATAGTCTACTGCGTCGACAAATACCAGGAGTAAAATCTACGGACAGGTGCATCTCCGCCATAGCGCGCATCAGAAAAAAGAACAGCCCGTCGCGGGCTCGAACCCCGGGACCAAGCGTGGCAGGAGCACAAGAAAACTGCACCCCCTGACTGTGCATTACCCCCTCTTGTTGGATTTGAACTGGCTACTGTCGAATATGTGCTCATGGGGCATGCCGAAACTATTGGATGAGCGAACAGGCATGAACGGACCGGCAGAGCGCGAGCAGCAAACGCGCCCTGCGAGCGATCCGAGAACCACGCACCAAGCTGTATGGTAATGCAAGAACACTTACGAGCATGCCACCCAGGAGCGAATCATATCAGGATTGGTTGCAGTTTATCGTCAATAGCAGAGAGCAAAGTGAGGTAAGGCGGCCTCATACTTGCAGCAGGCCGTGTGCGAGAAACGAAAAACAGCGAAAAGACTACCAAGTACCTGGTATGCAGGAAATCGTGCCGCCGTCTGAGCACATCCCCGACCCCACGACAGCCCCGGGGCCGACAATATCGTAACGCCAGGCCATTAACCATGCCCCACGCGTTAGCCCAAGAGTGCCTGTTTGTATCGACCCCGGGTTCGTGATCGATGATAGTTCAGAAAACCACAGACAGACACCACACAACGTGCAGACTAGTAAAGTAATAAAGCCTGTGCGCACCTCGCTATGAAGAGGCTTTCGTCCTGCAGGCTAAATGCAGTCTCGTTGTTATTCCCGCATGTTAGGGAAAATACATGAGTATTTGTGCAACTCGGGGACACGGTGGTATCGCGCACAGCTTCATTTGAAGTGCAAAAATTATGGGCAAGTCGTCGAGAATCGGACTATCGATCCTGCCTTCGGTGGTTATCGATTTTTTTGACACAGCTACTGTGACAGTTACTCACGGGCATATACCTCGAGTTGTAGCAACGCCTAAATATAGGGGCCTCTTCCTATTACTAGCGTTTGTGGATAAGGGGGGAGAGGGCGCACTTCAGAGTTGCTCGCCTTAGCTATTCGACCATGGACCACACATCCCATTCTGGACGAAGCGCCGGTCCTAGAGACATCTCTAACGTTTGGGAGGAGGGGGGGGGGGGAGTGAGAAAAAAACGTGATTTCGCGAAAAAGAGACAAAACATGTGGCAACGTGTGGTGACGCGGTTGTTGGCGAGCATGCCGGTGATCGGGTCGTCGTCGACCACTCTCTTACCTCACACAGAGCGCGCAACGGTGGGCGTATTCTCTCGAACGAGTGGACGCCGACATCATGGTCTGCAGCATGACATCGTATCAGCGCCAAGAGAACATCGGCCAGACACGGCGGCAACGCGCGCATTCGTGACATAAAACGAAAGAAAACGTACGCTTTCAATGATGAAAATATATGATATGGCAAATCATGAACCTTGTTTCTCAAGTGCCCGAAACGGATGGGATTTGCGTCTGTGACCTAAGATGAGCGGCACCATGGACTACATAATGCGTGAAACACCCCCCCCTGCAGTTGGGCCTGAGCTCATGTCGAAGTAGTAGTAGGAGGGAAGGTAGGTGAGGGAAGACGGCGGGTCGATCGGGAGTTGAAGAGAGAGGGTGCAGGAAAGACGTCGTTCAGCAAAGAAACTCCTGCTGTGCTGTAAGCAGGTCTTAGCCCAGGGTGGGGTAGAAGGAGAGTGGATGTGGCGAGAGGAGGGGCGGTAAAAAATAGGCGAGGCAGTGGGGGGGTTCACCTATCTCTCCGGCCGGTCGTGTGCCAACGGTTCTCGCCCTGACGACTGGTCGTATTCCACTTATCCTGCCATCTGCTGTAGATTGACACTTGCGCTGTACTCAATCTTACTGCATTATTTATACTTTGTGCCGACACTGCATCCAAATGTGTCGAAATTCCGGCCTCAAAATGATGAGACATTCCAAGATTGACACGCCAGGCACCCGACCAGTGGAGCGGAAACATCACATATTCAGCACATGTGGCTCTCGAGACTCGATATTAAACTGTTTGCTTCAAGACTCTATATTAAACTGTTTGCTTTTTTGCGGTCGACGAATGTACCAATTGCACAAATTTACATATTGCACGCATCAGCTACCCCAACGGCGCTTCCACTACAACGCCCACACGTACTGAAGCGATGAATGTATAAGAACTGGCTTCGGTGGTTCATCCGAAATAGTTGACGCCGGACTTTCATTATTTGACGTTAAGGAGACGAAGGACCACCCAGGAATCTGTTGTCAAGTTGACTCGCGTATGCGTTTCGGCAACGTAGGCGTACGACTAGGAACTAGAGTGAGTCACGAGGAATCACAATTCGTTGTCCGAAGGTTCACAATAATTGATGCAAGTATACTAGCATCCAGAGATTTGTAGCCCTACTTAGGGGGGGGGGGCAGGAAAATCACTGAGCCTCGCAGGAATGACACATTTCGACCAGCGGGATTTACTGGCTCGTCTCGAAAAGATGTGGATCGTCCGCCAGGGGAACAGCAACCTTTGGGGAACGCCGTGCTTTCATCGGAAATGCACTCATTGGAATAGACTCCGGCGCGGGAATGAATACATATTTCAGCGATTTTGGGGGATTTTGGGCGTGCTTCGTGCTGCTGGCTCGCAACTTCGAGTCCACGATAGCCCCTCGTGAGTCGTTTCTGGCTGCCCACGACTGCTATCTCGCACATTCACCATCCGGACCATCGCTCAAATCCGTCGGTTGTAGTGTTTTACCAAGAGCTGTGCCTGTCAGCAGAAGAAGTGCAAACGTTTGGTTCAGGGTTGTGTAGAGTGTATTTGGGGGGGGGGGGGGGGGGGGGGGGGGGGGGGG
>JBBMHQ010124967.1:0-20125 GCA_037834295.1 Postelsia palmaeformis
ACAGGGCCATCGGCCGAGCTGGCTTTCACCCGTTTAGGCCGCTCTGCTCGCGCTACGTTCGCGAGCCCCGCGGCAGCTTCTGCTGGATTTCAGGATACCATCGACACTGGGACCTCCGCTGACCGCCAGGTGCTTACCACACCACTCTCCCTAGGCCTAGGGGGTAGCCACGCCGAAAAGGTGGAAGACTCGCGACCACCGTTGCCCACGAGATCCATAGAGCCACCTGTCCCACCATCCTACCCGGTGCCGTGGAATACGGTACGACCCCGAAGAACCCCGATATCAGCAATCACTTCTTCTAGCGAGTGGGCCCCAGTTCCCGAGTCAACGACCGACCCAAGAAGGGGTCCCCAGGGTATCTCCGGCTATGCGCAAGACCCTTCGGGAAACTCGGCGATGCTGACCATTTCCTACGCGTACGCAGGGAGCGCAGCCGGGCCTCTTGACCCTGTCTCCTTTTCAAGGATGCAATTCAACAATGGCTCCCAGGGTATCTTTGGCAACGGTCGGGACTCTTCTGGAAACTCGGCGATGCCTGCCTTTCCATCGCGGACGCCGGAAGCGCAGCCGGACCTCATGACCCGGTTGTCCGCCCGAGGACGCCATTCAACAGTGGCCCAGGGTATTCCCCGCTACGCCCGAGACCCTCCAATAGGTTCGGCAAGACCGATTATCCCCTCCACGGACACAGGGAGTGCAGCTAGACTTATGACCCGGCTCCCCTGCCCACGACACCATGCGACAGTCTACATGACAGCCGCCCATCACCACTGCCGGACCAGCTTGCACACACCCCCGCAGCCTCACGCTCAACCAACACTACCTGCTCTGGCAACGCTACTCCGATATTTCACAGCAGTACATGCCGGACTTCGTACACGAGGGCACCGATTGCAACTGCGCTGAGCAGTTTGTCATGGCGCAAGATGCCGCACTTTTTGACGACACAACGCGCCGGCACCAAATCATGACCTCGTCCGACCCGGCTAGGCAGAAAGCCCTCAGACGCCGCAGGTGTCGACGACAATTTTATGGGTCCGGCACCGCCTCTCCATCGTTCGTCAAGCGAAACTTGAGCAAACTTGGTCGAAAAACCGGAATTGCTCAAGTCTCTCTTGGGGACGGGTAACACAAATATTTGCCAAAGCCAGCCTTTAGCAGCAGTGTGTCCCTAAGTCTACGGCGCATTTAATTTGCCGATGTTGGATGTTTCGAAATTTGTGTGGGTTGCCTCGTCATAACAAGAACACAAACAAAAATAATTTTGGAAAAAATACAAAAAAACATGCCTTGAGTTAAGCGAGATATTAATATACCGATATTAGAGCCCCCAACCCCTGTGTTGCGGATTTCGCTCAAACTCGGTGTGCATCTCCCTTGAGGCACGGCGAAATGACCGATATCTCCTCACCATCGCCTAATTCGTCGTTCATCAAGAGATATGGCGTGCGTACGATCCCCTACACACCACGAATTGAAACTGCTTCGAGGAGCAGCACACAGAATGTGGGAATCTCAATCCAATTTGTTTTTTCGGCCTGGGTGTTCTACACGTTACGCTTAAGTGTCAAGTGCAGGGACATGCGCAGGGTGCGCCTAGGGATCAACTATTGCTATAATAGCAGGTGTGCCTCTGGCTCTCCTCTGGCCACTCACGCAAGATTCTTGGCATTGTTTCCTGTACTAGTTGCTGCCTGTCTGGCCGGATGTCTTTTGAACGAAGGGGCGAGACATTCATCACAGCCAGGCAGGCGAAAGCGCCTGTCAGGTGTGGCGAGGGAACACCTGATACAAATCATAACGCCGCGACCGGGGGGGGTGTACTCGATAGGAGATATGTACTCGATCTCATGCATGGCCGTAGTCGTATGACCATAGACCTAACGCCGCGACCGGGGAGAGGAGATAACACAACACTGGCCCGCAAAGTTAATGTCTTAGTCCGTTGGGCTGCTTCTAAAAGGTTAGTCGATTGCCTACCCATTTTGAGCCTTATACACAACACTTTCCGCCCATTCGGAACATCGGGGTCCTTAATCTTCGTATGGGGCCGTACGCGCCTAGTCCGTTGTTTTCAACAATCTCTGGGGCCCCAGGAAGAATGTTACATCAGATTATTGGCATGAAGATATTCGTTTTTTTTTAAAGCGTTTGTTGTGGTGGTCGTGAGGTTCCAACTCACGACCAATGACCCATGTGTTGCCGTCGGTGCCAGTTTTAAGTGTAAGAGTAGTATAGACTGAGGGACCGACTACTGCAAAAAATTGGGCCTCTGGCTCTGCTCTGGTCACTCACACAAGGTGCTTGACAATTTCAGAAGTTACAGGCTCTTGTATTAGTTGCTGCTTGTCTCGCCGGATGTCTTCTAAGCGAAGGGGCGACGCACTCATCAGCCAAACAGGCGATAACGGCTGCCAGGTATGATGGAGGGATCCTTGCTACAAATCATAACGCTGCAACAGGGTGAAGAGGGATACTATAGCACTAGCCCACTGTTGAGGTCTAGTCCGTTGGGCTACTGGTAGAGGTTAGCCAATTACCTACCCAACCTAGGCTTTATAACGTAAGGATGAGACGGAGCTACTCGCATCTGCGTGTAGTGGAGCCCGAGAGCAGATACATGGTAATGGAGATGCAGGAACTGGCTCGGAAGGCAGCTTTTTTAGTGTAGGAGACTTATTTTTGAGTTGCCGTATCGTTCCTCTTTTTGATCAGAGAGAAGGGAGTAGTTTGAGAGTGCTTCGAGGGGGGACTTGATTTGAGGCATCAAGCCCACTCTGCTTCCCTCCTATTCTCCCCCTAGACTTGCCCTAGGAACTTTCGTCGGACGCCGGTCTACTCTTATCCTATCGACGATCCTAACCAAAGGAGCAGTCAAAACCTAGGGTGCTTCTGTGGCCTGATCAAACCCCAGTTCTGCAGACCATGGCGTCTTTCAGGGAGGTCTGTTCTGGGAGCGTTCCTTGTGCCCTTACGAAAGCTTTGATAGTACGGCTGTCTTTTATACCGAGAGCAACTTCAGAGCCCCAGGAGTACTTTTAGGGTATTCAGGGCTTTTACTATTACATACAAAGGAAGACATCGAAATACGAGACCAATCTTTGAATGCTACAGGCCGTGATACTACGGACTATCTCATAACCACTTCTATAGACCGATACTACACCATATCACACTAGCCAACCCTGGACAGTCGTATATGCAGACGGTCGGTGGATGATAACGCAGTTCAATCGAAAGTACCGAGATGGGAGGTCGACGATGCGGGTATCCAAAACAACGGAATGAGGCTAGAGATTTCCTCACACCTCGTAGTGAGACCTAGGCGTTACGGACGGTGCTATTGTCAGAAGTCACCGCTGAAAGGAGGGCCGAAAACCAAGCAGACCAGGACAGGGGCCGAAATGAAGGCGAGAAGAAGCACTAGGGCCAATGAACCCAAGGATGTAGAAACCCGAAATGGAGGCAAAAGAGCATGCAGAAAAAGGCAGAACTTGGGGTACGGCCTTGTGCCTGGGGGCTCATAAGTCCGGAGTCGTGTGGGGCCCGGGTGTGTACGAGTGCAGAGGCGGTCATCGAATCATGGCGAGCACGATGGAAGCACGTGAACGAAAACACCACACGAAGTACAGAAAACGGAGGGGGCACGACAAAAACCACCAAGAAGGCTCCTGGCACTGTGGTCAGGGGACTTGCTGGTGTCTGCGAGGGGAGTGAACAATGTTCCACTCTGGGACGGCGAGTTAATAGTTGAACAAACACCAGCGAACGGAGCAAGGTAACTCCACCATAATCAACACGCCCGAGAGGTTGTCACAACGTCGCTCGGATGGCCAGGCTTGAGGCGTCTACAGTAGTCCGATGTGGACAACGGCAGCGTGGATATTCTACTTACGGCGGCTGGAGCGTACCCGGATCGTGCGCTACGAAGCAGGGGAACGCGCAGGGAAATTGTTGGAAATGCGAAAGAAGATAGAACGGAATCAACGACGACTATAACGACGGAAAAAGAGGGCCGACTGTAATCCATTGACTGTGGTACGAACGCAACGGAGGGAGCACCCACCGTGGGGACAGTAGTGAGGTGATTCGGTGGCCCTGCAAGGGGCGCGAGGCAACGGAGAGACCCTACGATGGTAGTGGAAATAAATCCCACAGGAGTTAAAATTCTGTATTGTCATGGGCCCGCAATAAGGCGGGGAGCTACGATTTCGGGGATGGGTCGCAAGAGACTCCACGGACAGAGCTCGGAAGAAAAATCCGAGCAAAGCTCGGCGATGTCCAGAGGCATAGTATCATTCTTGTGGTGGGCTTTCGTAAAGCATACCAGGTAATCGCTAGAGTCACAAGGCGATGATACGACTACCTGAATCAGAATAGGCGGGCACAAGCCCTAACAAATATCCTATGCCAGTGGTTGAAGGCTAACCTGGAAAGACTATGCTATTCCGGGAGAACTACTCCATATCATGATAGTGAAGGCTATCTAAAACCAAACACGCTAGGAAAATGAGGGCTACCTAGGGGGGGCAGGCGAAAACGGCGGGGCTCCACGGGGCGCATCCGCGCTCCGTAGTACCCCACGGGCTATGCTTCCAGTTCCATGGCATTGCGAACACCATAAACTGGAGATGGCGTTATAGGCTAGTAGTGTAGCGGTGGGCAGGGTGGAGGTTGATCTTGATTGAGCTGGGGCCGTCCAAGAACCGGATGATGTAGGGGACGTCTGGGGACGGGTCTGATGGGCTGCCCGAAGAGGCCTCCGAAAAGGCGTCGGAGGGCGGGCGGTGAACAAATTTGCCGAGCCAACAAAGGCAGTCACGCGCCTCGTACAAGACGTGGGCCCCAGAGGGGGGGGTGGTTGTGCTGAAGTATGCGAAGCCGTAGATTGCGGGAGACTGGGGGGTACTGGGGGCGAGGAAGCTCTGGCCTTGCGATCTTGAGAGCTCCCGGTTGGCGGTGCCTATACATGTGCATTCGTCGGTAGAGGCGACTTGTTTGTCTGTGTTGGCGCCGGTGTTCCGGACCAGTGGAGTAGGATGTGAGGTCGGAAGTATTGGAGGTCGAGCTCACGCTCCCAAGAGGGGCTGAGAAGTCCGGCCCAGTGAGTCTCGAAACAAGACGGCGATAGCACCACCGCGGCAGCGTACGAGTGTGGTGGCCGGTGATACGCTCGACCTCGAGGCGCTCCGGCGAAGGGGAGACGTCGTCGCAGTTACGTAGTAGGGTGGAGACTTCGCGGCGGAGGCGGTGAGGACGCAGGTTGTGAGATCCGCAGGCAGGTACTTGGGGAGGCCGGTGGTGTCGTCGGGGCTCCGGCATGGCTTGCACCGTTCGACGGAGACGCGGGGCTTGATGTCCCATCCTGGGAGGTCGGAAGTTAGGTCGGGGAAGAGTAGCTTGTCGTGCAAGGGGAGGTTGTCGGGGGTGTCGGAGGCGGGCGCCAGGCCCACGGCAAGAATCTTGAAGGGCCCGTTCCAGTCGAGGGATCGTTTTTTTTCGTTTTCAGCACGGTTGCGTCGGCGCCCTCTTTGACGCCCTGACGGATTGCGGAGGCGGAGTAGTAAACTCAGGCCCAGCCACCTACGGTGAAACGAGGAGAGGCGGAGAGGGCGACCACGATGGTGGCGTTCCGGCGTTGTAGGCGCGAGGTGGTGATGCGGAGGGGCCGGCGAACAAGGGAGTAGGCGCGCTGTTGGCGGTCGGTGTCGAGGCTGATGTGGATAAGATGGTCGCTCCAGGCTCTGATGACCACCGATGTTGTCGGGGTTTGAACACGGAGAGCGGGAGGCGGGGGGGGGCGGTCTATGTGGACCTCGTTGGGCTCAAGCCCTGTAGCGGCGTTCACTGAGTTGTTACAGGCCGACGAGACGTGTGGTAGTAGCATGTCTCAGTTGGCTTGTTGTTCACTTCCGAGAATGGATGACACCTGGATTCAAAGGGGGTTGATGCGCTCGACGCCGCCGTTGGTGTTGGAGTGGTAGGCGCTACTGTTGACATTGTTGACGCCCAGGTGATCGTAGACAGCGCAGGCGTCGGAACCGTATACGGCCGTACGTTGACCTATCCGCTTCGATTGAATACCTGGGGAGCCAGGGAGATACATGTGTCCAGGGACGCACGCGGAAGCGCTTCCACGAAAGAAACGCCCGAAGTGAGATTTGAAACCGGGTCTTGCTGACGACGCCAAATGTGAAGGTATTACCTACTGAGCTATAGAGGTAAAATATTGATCAGTTACCTAGCCCAGGATAGTCCTTATAACACTACTCAGTAGGTAATACCTTCACATACGACTACGTTGTAGACTGTGTCCAACGGGTCGCTGTACTGGGCGAATCACAGCAGAATCGTTCCTTGATGTTTATTCGTGGCAGCTTACCTAGTCCAACGCCCCGGTAATCAACCAAACATCCTCTTCTCGTAACTTGCTCATAGGTATGTACACTATGGCTACTGCACCGCATAAGTTGAACGTGATATTTCTCATTACGTAGTTCCGCCGCATATTTGCTACCAGGATTCGTACGTGTTCCTTCAAAGCAGTACGTCGATCGATCTCCTAACACTGACCGATATTTTTCTGCTTTTTCAGTACTGTGGTAGGAAGTGCTACTGAGCGTTCACTTGATGGACTGCTGTACCGTACGTTGATCGATCTCCTAACACTGACCGATATTTTTCTGCTTCTTCAGTACTGTGGTAGGAAGTGCCACTGAGCGTTCACTCGATGGACTGCTGTACTGCTGTAGTCGTTACTGAACTTTTATTTCGCTGTTGCGTCTTCCTTGATATTCACGACATAAATAAATAAACAAATGGTGCAGTAGGCAGTTCCTTTGAAACACTAAAATGAAGCACGTGTCGCGTTTTCAGCTCAAAACCAGAAAAAAACAAGGGTACTCGCCGGCAACGTTTTTGTGGGCGGACACAGGCGGGGCGGTATTGTCCTTTTGGCGGTGGTTTGTCGGCTGTAGGCGTTTTTGTTCCCGCTTTTCGATGGTAACGTTTCAGCGGAGGCGGTGAAACCAAAACATGACTGTAAACCGCCGGCGGTAACGCCACAGGGCGGTCAATGTTTGGGCGGAAAGCGTTTTTTTCTATTTTTCTGCGGTAACGTAGCCGTAAACTGAAAACTTGGCGGGGTTGGCGGTGCTTGCTGGCCGCACGCCCACATGGTCTTACCTGGACCCGGCAACTCAATTAAGTTGGCGCGGAGCGCCACAAACCAAGGGAGCGAAGCGACCAACGCCTTTGTTTGCCTATAGGCGAGAAAAACTCCTTCGTATAGCCATGCGTACACTTTTGTTTGTCTCTATCTGAATTCGTGTTTTTGCACTACCGAGAAGGAGAGAGCTGTACCTGACTGATTTTCACAAACTCGGCATTTGCAGAAGCGAGCGTTATTTGGGCTAGCACGTGGAACTTGTTGTTTCGCCGCACACGTTGTCTCGAATTGGTCGCTGTCAGAGTGCTGTTGTGGCCTTCTTGATGGTGTATCGGAGGGCGGGAATATCTCGTTTGTAGTTTCGCTTCGTTTCCTGTGAGCACAGCCTGCGGCATGTCACAGGTGAACTTGCCTCATTGAAAATATGCACAGAGCTGGTACTGACCTACAACACGAGTATAGCTTTCGGGCCTACTTACACTTGTCAACACAGATGTTGGGCACTCTTTGTCTTGAGGTTCTTCATCTATATATGCACAAATTTCTTCTTGCCTTTCCTCTTGGTATTCTCAAGAGGTCAGGCAATGTTTGTCTGCAGCGACCGGGAGAACACCAAGAGCACCCACCGTGAGTGGGCACCTGGTCCGGCCGGGAGAAGCAAAAAAAAGGTAACGAATACGTGCAGGTGGAAGAACGTTCGCGGTGAGAATCATCACCGGGTTCACAGATGTGCGCATCGTATGTTCTCTGGTGCCTGGTGCGTATAGACTGAAAAAATCGAGTAGTTTCCCGAACAAAATTTTAGCTCATGATGTTGGTCAAATTGTTGGTGTTCGCCTCTCGTCAATAGCGCCCGTGAACCTCTTTGGGGGTAACACGCAGAAGCAGTCTTCGTCGCTCACTGCTCCTACAACCCCCCGAAACTTACAAATAAAAAAAAATAAAAATCACTTGTACTCGTAGCTCAAGCGCCCTTCGCTCTCAGAAGCTGTGCACCGGCCGTGAGTGTCGGATGTAGTTTTGCAAGGACAGCATGCTACAACTCTTGCGGAACAATCAACACACGTGGAATAAGCGTTGATTAACCGAATGCTCAAGACAGGAATACACCGTCTTCGTAGTATCGCCTACAAGTTGGGGTAGCGTATATCCAGGAAGCGCATAGCATCAGTGGACATGCTGCACGCGTCGTACACGATAAGGTCTGATCTGAGCAATATCCTTCATACCACCCGCCTCATATATTTCTTGTCTTGGGGCGCATACGACTCACACCACCCACTGAATTTCCGAATAGCGTTAGTCTCCTTCGGATGCCTAAAAGTCGCGGAAAATCTCGTCGGGGGCATAGCAGTTGATTGACACCTTCCACCTTCGTGCTGCTGCCAAAACTGCCTATATGGTGGCCGTGCTATGCCCCCACTGCCATCTCTCGCCCCCCTGGTAAACACGCGCAGATGTCGGTGAGACATCGACGACTGCACGGCCACCCCCTATCGCTCCCTGATCTGGAGCAGACTGATGTTTTGTATCTTATCTGCTCAAACAAAAGGCGTTCTGCTACAGAGGTTGCCCATCTGTCCTAAACATACTTTTCTGAATGACGGGGTTTCTGAACCCACAATCGTCGGAATGGCAATCCTGTTTCAATTTGAAAACACACATTTTTTGTACACTATTGATAGTGCATGGCATTTTTCATCGGGGTGCAATTTGAGTTTGCTGAAGCCAATTTTCGGGTGAGGTATGGAGCTCCTTGTGCGAGGAGTTTCAGAAAAATGTTGGGTGGACCTCTACCGTAGAACGCCTCGAAGGTCATCGGCGATTCAACAAGCGAAGGCTCTGCCACGAGGGGCACTGATAGGGGCCGCCACTAGCCACTACCGACGGAGTCGATGGGTGCACCCTTCGCGGGAACAGCCCTTAGCGGTTCCCTGGTGTTGGTGTGGCCGCGATTCCTGCCTCACCATTTTGTGACCCCGTGGGATGTAGGACACACGTGTCGTTTTTAGCCCAAACATAGCAAAGAAAATCGCCGGGACTGAAGAGGCCCTCACTCATGCACCCCACACGAAACACGGGCTGGGGTTTTGTTTGCTGTTTTAGAGTTACATCTCAAGGCGGTCGTCCTTACTGCTTAAAACCGCGACGACGACTTTCTGTACCGCTCCCATATCGGCGACGACATCGTGCCCCTCCGGTTTCGGATCAGTGCGGCTAACTTCCGGTAGGTGCGAGTGAAGCGGGACCTATCTCGTTCCAATGTTTAGTGGCTTCTTTTTTTCGCTTTCTCAATCCTCCGGCGGATTGGTAAAAAGTAGAAGCTTAAGCTCATCACACTTCCACGTTCCAATGCTTTAGTCTAGATTACCTTGGCTCCCGCCCGACTGGCGGAGGGGCTAATGCATTACCGCGAAGTGTTCGGGCGGAGGGCCGCCTCCACCACCGCGAAGTCTTCTGCACGTTTGAAGTAAAATAAAATAGCTTTCCGCCATTTCCAAAACATATCAACTACTACTGCAGGCGCCGTGACAGAAAAGGATACTGCATCGCATGGAAACCTCTACTGCTGCGGGGGACCATAATAAATAGGACCAAATCTTGGTGGTAAAAAAAGTGAAATATACAGGTTTTAGTATCTACTGTAGGTTCTGTTTACTGCGGTATCCCGTAGTAGGAACATGGACGCTCGGGCCGATGGCGGTGGCAGGGGGACGAAGAGTCACGGTACACTTGACACTTCACTCAGTGACATATATCATTCCCATATCGCTGGAACTGCAAACGCATAGAAGGCACGACCTGGCGTGCTCTTCTGCTGTAGCTCTCTGCACGAGAAGGCACAACGGTAGGCTCAAGACTTTACAGAGGTGGTGGTGCAGCGTCAGACGCCGCGAGCAAGTAGGGAAAAGTGGGTAAACTCAAACCGCCGAGTTAGCCTCAGAGCTTGCTGCAACGTGCACAAGGACGGCGACCCAATAAGTACCGGTCACTGCTTAATGCCAAGTGGCGCTTATCCTGAATGGGGATTTCCTCCCTAAACCTTTTCCAGAACACGCTGGCGCTCGCGCTCACACCATTGGGCCCTTGATCTCCGTCGCCATTCAGAATGCACGCATCGTGAATGCTTGCTGCCCCCCCCTCGCCCAACCTCCAAACCTGCGACGACTGCCGTGGGTTCAACGCTCAGAGCTACGGCACCGTACAGTGTTTTACCCAAGGAAATATATCTGGTGGCGAGGAGAGTTCCCTCTGCCCCATGTGCGTCACACGTGGCCCACTCGCCGCGCTGAGCAGGTATGATGACCTTTCCTGTCCGCCGAGGGGAGTGCCTTTCCTGTTGGCGTTTTCACCACGGCGTGTGGTTCCGGACTTGGGGTCCTGGCAAGGGGTTGACCGTGCAACCCTCACCACCCTCATTATGTGGGGCTGTCCCTTGCGCCGACGCTCATGCACGAACACAGTTTACTATTGCTTGAGTTGTTGTCTTCCGCCAGCGAATTGACGCCCTCAGCATGCAGCGCTTAGTTTGGCCCTCCTGCTCCCTCTCCGCCGTCGCCGCTGCTTTTAAGAGCGTTGCTTTCGGCTGCGTGCAAGACTATAACGCTTAGTTTGGCCCTCCTGCTCCCTCTCCGCCGTCGCCGCCGCTTTCAAGGGTGTCGCTTGTCGACTGCGTGCAAGACGATCGGACGACAAACACACCGAGTTTACTCGGTATGATAAGCAGACCGACATAACAACAGGTTTTTAGACGCCCGGGAGAGCGCGTGTACCAGTGGCTGGTGCTGGTTGACCCGCGCGCCCGGTCGACGGTACAATCGCGCATGTCGCGTGTGTGTGCACCCGCTGCACCGCAGCAAGGGCATCTCGTCACCAGGAACTCCACTGCCCCCCAAAAGCGCCGTCCCGCGGACATGGACTGCGATGCTGGGTTGACCCTTGACGAGTCGGCATCTGGTCTCGCTCTGAAGAAGGCGGCGGCATCTGATCTCGATTGGCTTCTTCGCCGGGCCTTGGCGAAGCCTCCCGTCTCCCTTTTTTTCCGTGTAGGTCTCCCGTTCCCCGCGGAGGTGTCGTTTCGGGGGATGTTCCGAAGGAGCGATGCACTTTTCATAACGTACCCGATTTCGCCAGATTACCCCCAAGCTGTACAGGGCTTTGCTGGAGCCTGTCGTTTCAGCGTAGTGTTCTGACAGTACTCCCATGATCGAGTGCCCTTGAGGCACCTCGCTTCCCTGCTCGGAAGGCTCTGTGCGGCCAGCTTTCCGGCACGATGTTCGCCATGGCTTCCTCCGAAACCTCGTACACGTCGCGGAGATCCTTGATGCCCCCCCAAACGCGGCGGGCGGACGAGGTCCGACTCAGGGATCCCCCTCCGGATTTTCTGCCCTATAGCGCCCGAGAGATCACAAGAACCCCCTGTGCAGCCGCCACATGCGAAGGAGTGCAATACGATATGCTGTTTTGTTTCGCGGGGGAGGGGGGGGGGGGGGAGAAGGTTGTCAAAATCATTAATTACTACACGAGAATCCCTCTACCACAGCAGTACGCATCTACGATATGATTGAGGAGACATCAGCGCTCATCATCTTTCCCGCTTTGAACGACACCACTCCGTGTAGTCCGGGCGGCACGACCAGCCCCCCGAGTTGCTGCCAAGGCCCCACGTGGTAAGGGGGGAAACAATAGCACCTTCTTATCCTCTATGAGTGCGTGGGCCTTCGGCTGCAGGTGGTCGCGATCATGGCACTAGGAGAGGCGCGTGGCCTACCGCCTCCCTTGGGAATCCCGTTCCCCCGTGCAAAGACTTGGAGTTTCACATGCCGTGCTCTCTCGCTGCCGCCAGCGGTGTAGGCTGGTCCCTTAAGTCCCCCCCCCGGGAAATATTTCGATCAAGAGGTAGCTCTTTCCTTTACCGCGCCCGCGATGCGTCGGGGGAGACCGGCCCCGGCCCCGGCGCCGTCGGTGATGGTACTGCAGTCCCAGTGGTATTCGCAGCTTCATCGTACGAGCAAGGCCTGCCCCCCTGCGCTTTCCGACCAGGACGAGGGGGTGATCGGGCACCGGGATCCGGACCGACTGCCAAGCAACCCTGCTCCCTGGTTCTTGCCAGATAAGGTGACCTTCGAGACTAAAGCTGCCCCGTGTTGTTCGGCCGTTTGCGTGGTGGGACAGACAGCAAATTCGTCCACGGCTTGACGTGGGGGTTGCGGTATGCTCTGTATCTGGTCGGTTGTGCCGGAAAGCGACCCCCCGTAGACGTCAGTTTAAGGCGCGATGGTGCTCGATCATGGAGGCGATGTCGACCGTTGCCAACGCCTCGGGATATTCCAGCTTCGGTTTTCATTCGTAGGGCACGGCCAGTGGTTTTCCCGAAAGCGGGATCAAGGCCGCGGCAGTGAATGGCCGCACGAAATATGCCGACTCCATATCAACCGCGGACCCCTTTAGTAGTAGCAGCGTTTGTCTCAGTGCGGAACATTCTCATAACATTCTCATTCTCAGTGCGGAACATTCTCGATGGTCGGAGTCGCAAAGACGGGCGCGGGTGTTGCGGGGCAACGGTTGAATACTTATCCGGCGAGGATTACGACAAGTCGACGGTTTCGTTTCGTTCCGCCCCCCCCCCGCCGCTGGGAGGATTCACACAATCACCGGTGCCTCCCTTTCAGCCTGCCGGCGAGACATTTTGGGCGGCGGGGTGTTTAATTCGGTCTGCTCGTGTTAGCCATGGAGGTGGGTGTGGCACCAAAGCCGAATATCGCATTTCATGTCGAACCAGCTCCAGATGCCTCGTTCGACCAAGCGCAACAGGTAACGACAGAGGGGTATACACAGCGCTCGGTATTGGCCTTGCGTAAAAACATATATATTTAATTAATATGCCACGATTTTTCATGCACCGCTGTTTCAACCGACGCGACTCTACGAACGTGACTCCAGAGCGGCGTGGCGCGGAAATGAAACAAAACTTGTTCTGCTGCTGCTGCGTGTATACATAAATGTCGGGACTTTTCTTCGCCGGTGGCCACCGCCTTCAAGCCGCAGCTTCGCATACACAAGCAACAGTCTTCCCCAACAGTTGAGCCGAACGCAACCAGGAAACAGCCCCGCCGGATCGTTTGATGACAAACACGCAGCATTCTACACCCCCCAAAGCAAGTGCGCTTCGGCCACCTTCCACGAGCGGTTTGCACCTTCAATCGACTACCCCGCTATATTTTCGAAAAGCTACGTGTCGTAAAAATAAAGCCACAGGCCTGCCGGGCAGCCGAGGAGGCGGGCTCCCCCTTCCCCCCCCCCCCCCCCCCCGGCAAGAGCTGGCTTTTGTATCTCAAACGCGCCTCACGACGTTCCCACGGGGCAGCTTAAAAAGTCTTAGGGATGGAGAAAAAAACAAACCCTCCCCTCCCCTCCTCTCCCGCTCGCTGCACACGGGGCGACGCACTGAACCCGAGTCTCGCAACAACGAGAGGAGACCGAGAGAGCAGCCTTGCGTAGGGCGGCGCCCACGCTTGGGGCAGCATTTCATCGGACACTTTTTACTTATACTAAACGGCAGAAATCAGCGGGCAAGCCGAGGTTTTTCTTTGCATACGCGACGCGCGCCACACGCGCCGCGTGTCTTTCGGGGCAAAAAAAAAAATCCACGCGCTCGGCAGCTCGGCAGACTGAACGACTCCGTTTACACATGCCTGCTGACCGTCTCGCCTCTCACAGACGAAGGTTGAACCCTCGCGGCACCCAGCCAGGTAGAACGACAAAACTATTAACAACATCTACATGCAGAAAGATCATCTACAAGATAGTTCCATCTATATTCCAACCTGCCGTAATGAGATGCCGTGCAGGATCTGTGCAGTACAGATAATCGCAACCCAGGAGACGAGTCCTACTCTGTAGATGATGCAGGTTGTATATACGGCTCCCGTTTCGCAACATGAGCTACAGCAGTAGATCACACATACCACTGCTTACCAGGTGTACACCTGCCCTTGTATCTGAGGCCTAGACCATCATTTACGGAAAACCGACGATCTGACGGGAAGCTGTGGACCAATCGAGTAGCCTCTTTTCTGCCTCACGAAAAAACAAAACAAACATTGTACGTGGGGTGACTGGCCAATCTACGGACAGACCAAGCACGTCGCGAGCGAGCGAGCGAGCGCCTTTTATGAATGCCGCAGAGCGCGTGCGTAGCGCAACGACGGGTGCTGCAACTCGCCTTCTAGTTGTGGCGGCAGTAAACGTCGTACACAACCCCCACGATGCACCTATATAATACCAGGTATACACTGTATGTATAAGCAACCGAGCTCAGCGCCGGGCTGTTCCGTGAGGCTGCTGTAATCAACGCTATTAGTACTTTGTACTTCCTTCGTTCCGTACCTTGGGGCAGTTCATGATCTATCTGATCTAGACCTGTTACAGCAGATTATTCAACTCTTCCCCCTGTCGTTGCGGGAGGTTGCGCAGGGTCTGCCTTTGGAGGCCAGACCCAACCCAGGAGACGTGTGTTTTAGAGCGTGTGCAGACCACGACGAGTAGATAGGTCAACACCTCCCACCCCCCATCCAGCAACATGAGCCACAGCAGCAGCAGATCGCACAAAATCGGGAATAGACAATGCATCTGCCTTTGAAAGCCGCATGAAGATCGTGAGCTGTGGGCATCGATAAAGCCTGTCAGAGGTGTGTACCGTTCGCCATCAACGTCCCCAAAATGATCCATACAGCTTTTGCCATGCACCATGCATCCCTCCCCGAAAGAACAAGACCTTCCGGGTAATCGTATAAACCTTGTCGAGAATGGAGCATTTCTTGGGGGGTTTTACTGCTGTGGCACCATCCGTAGAAAATAAGGCTTGGAAATGACCTTACCGATGACTCGAAAGGATTGGTGGGGACCGCGGGGGGGGGGGAATTGCGGAGGTGTGGGAGGTACCAACAAACGCCGACCGACGTACGCTACAGCCAAAAGTAGAAATACAATGCCTTCGAAAAGTTTCGCGAAACGTGTCCGCGAGACGTAACCCGGCACGTTGTGTGCTTTGCTTGGTATCAAGTCTTCATGGCTCATGTAACAAAACAACGGGCGTGTACATACAATATACCCCCTGCAGAATCGGATGTAATCCCACTGGTTGACTTCCGGCCAACGGTTTCACATTCTCAAGGCATCAGGGAATGGCTGGACAACACGGGAATGACCGGACTACAAAATGAGGTACCGACGGACTCGACGGCCGACGGGCGCGTGTAGAGGCGAGAAAGGAGGGAAAAATACAACGGGGCGGCGTCGTGGCCACCACCCCTAGCGGCGAGCGGTGCGTCCCACCGAGCGACTCGACTTCTCACTGCTGCTGCCGCCGCGGCCTTGGTCTTTGTTACGCATGAGGATGATACAGATGCGCACGAAGATGCCGACAAAGTCGATGAACAGCTCCGCAGCGTGCCACGCGAAGTCCCTGTCTCCCTCCGCGGCTTTTTCCACAATCAGCTGGGTGTCGAAAATCACGTAACTGGCAGCCGGCGGGGAGAAGGGGGGAGAAAGGGGGGGTGGGGCTATATGGGGGGAAAGGAAAAGGAAAGAAAGTACAGAAGATAGAAATACAATAAATTGATAACAAGCGGACGATGAGAGACGAACATGGCGATAATGAAAGGGAACAACGATGCGTGTCGGAACGAAAGCGGAACATTACCTACAAGGAAAATAAACGAACGGAAAGGAACGGAACGGAAACAAATGAGGAAACGAAACGAAACGAAACGAAACGGAGAGAAAGACAACGGAAGTGAAAGAGCAAAACAAAAAAGAAACACGCGCCAATTTTTGAACAAAATGGGGGAAAAAAGAGACAACATCGTGCAGCGGTGGAAGAGGTGGTGACAAGCTATTACATCGTTTCCGAGAGGCGTTGACCAGCCAAACGACGCCGACAAAACTGAAGGAAAGAAAAACACCTTCCTCTTTCCTGAGTGGAGGCACTGCAAAAGCCTATACACCGCAAAAAAAAAACTAACACATTTACGCACACGTATACGCACACGCCTTCAGATGCGAGACCACAACTACGCTCAAACGAGCGCGATGAATACAGCCACAATTGATGGATATACCTGAGGGCCCATCTTACCAGGGAACTTTAAAGCAAGTTTTTTTTTTCATTTCAACGAATTTTAATTTGATTTCGAAGAAAAAATAAACGTGTGTGAGTCCTATTATGGGAGAACGGCGTACTATTAATAGTTGTCAATCAAGAAATAATTCGGAAAAAGTTGTTAATCAAAAAAAAATTCGGGAAAAGAAAATAATTCCAACTAAAGTTCCCCGTTGAGATGGGCCCCGATGGGTGCCGTAGCCTCAGACAAAAAAAAAGAAATCGGATTGTTTTGCGTTGGTATGCTAGAAAGCGATATCGCCGTGTTCGGTCGAGGATGGGGGATTGATTTGCCACGCCTTTTCCAAAAAATAGGTCGCCCGGGAAAACCCAGCGTGTCAACTTGCCATCAAAAACTACGTGCTTCGTTTTTTTTCCCTCCAACTATGGACATACCCACTCCTTGAATTCTACAGCTTCAGGTGTTGTCTTCATCATATGCGGACTGTATGCGTATCGTGGATGGGGCCACATAAAACCCGTATACAGTACGCGCGATCCAAGTATAACACACAGCTTGCAAAATATGAGGTTCGGCGACATCTTCGATCTCACAGCAGCTTTTGTCACTATTTTTTTGTTCTTTTTGATAAACAATCATAAACTGTACGATGTTTGCGTGTGTGTTGCCTCCAGCCGCAGTGGTCGTCGCTTTCGGCGAACATCCGCGCCCTCAGCCACGACGCCGTGGGACAAGCTGACAAGAGGGCGACACCAAGACAAACGACACTTTGACGCACGATGTTCCACCTTCTCTAGCACAGCGAGCGTGGTTCGAGCTATGCAGCAGCAGCAGCAGCAGCGGCGGCTGATTCATCGCTCTCGGTGCTGTCAACAAAAGCGGAAGCCACGATGCCGTGCACAAAAGAAAACGAACGAGACGTCGACGCCACGATAAACGAGATGCTGACGCACGCCACGATAATTCCACTTCATCTGACGCATCGAGCGCGATTCGAGCTGCGAGCATCACGTGACGTCACAAAACACGTCAACGCGTCAACATCACACTCCCTTTCGGAGCGGCCCCACTCACCCACAAAAAATGGCGAGGCCAGCGTAAAGCTGCACGCTCAGCAGAAACTGGTTGCGCATGAACATGTTTAGGAGAGACGTAGCCAGCAGCACTGCCGCAAGCACGAGTTTTAGTGGGAGTTCGGAAGCGCGGGGAGGAAACAGGGGACGGGGAACAACAGGTAGGGGCAGGACACGAATTGACCAGCAGGTACGGCACGCCGAGGCAAAAACAAGGAAAACCGACCGACCGACAAAAAAAAAAGGAGCACGAAAAGCAAACCTACAGCAACGCGAACGAAAAAACGCGAACGTGGCGGCAAAGCGCAAAAACGCAGAGGGCGAACAAAGGTCTTGGGGAAGTCCCTGCACACAGCAGCGGCAAGAGTACGAGCGAACAACGGACAAGAGAGGCGAACACCTAAACGCGTATCTCAACCCCAACTTCTTCGATGGGACACACATCGACATGGCCAGTTTCGAGTCTCGACACGCACTTTATATGGCGGCAAGCGCCTGGATTCACTCAAGAACGATAGACCTAGTGAGGGCGAACTCAGATGCCAACGAAGACGAGGTATAGCGCAATTGCTATTAACAGTAAAGGTGCCAGGCAACGTACCAGCGGCTCGATTCGGATTTGGTCTCCCATCATTACTACCGAAACAACACGTCCTACTCCTTGGTGAATGGAACCGCCGACGACCGCAGCGACGAAGACACGATGGGGCATTTCGAAATACGTACGTGCAACAAAACTCCCTATGTACCATGGTACATTCGTACGAGGTAGCCATCTAAAGCAGCGACAGCATTCGAAACTGTTGCGAGCGGTATTCTGCACGTACTCCCACGTGTTTTTCGAGCGCACATAGAGGAGAGGACCATAGTAATCAGGACCCATTCTACTATTAATAACAAAAACCCACATATTCCAGTATTTTTACTTCTACGGGAGACTATATTAATCAGGACCTACGGTACACACAAGTAACTATATATTTCGCTTTGTTTACACACAATATTTCTTTTATTCACTGTGGTTCCCCGTAAAAGGCACATTTGGGTCCTGATAGTCAACACCCAGTAGGTACACAAAACTTTGCACATATGCCCCAGTCTTTTTACTACGCATATTCGGTCTTGACAATCAGGCCCCATCGAATACACAAAACCCTGCACACAAATTCCAGTATTTTTACTACGCGTCAGTATCTTCACTACGCATATTTGGCCCTGATGATCAAGACCCAGTATCTGCATTAAAACCCGTTATGCTCCAGCTTTTTTACTAGGCATATTTGGGTCCTGCTAATCACGACCCAGTATGTACACAAAACCCGTTATATTCAAGTCTTTTTACTACGCATATTCGTTCCTGATAACCAGGCCCCATCAAATACACAAAACCCTACATAAAAATTCCAGTATTTTTACTACACGCGTATTTTGCCCTGAATACAGTGTTCTACCGTACTAGTAGCACCAGCATTACACATTAAACAAAAAACAGAACGCAAAATGCACGGTACTCTTGTCTCGAAAAGGATGCGTGCATCGAATGGGCACATGACCAAGGAGAGCAACAAATGAGTGCCCCCCCGCCCCGCTCCTCTCCTTTGAGTCCACCGGCAGAACCTAACACACGCGATGCCCGAACAGGGTCGAGGTCCGACGTTTCGCCACAGTGAGCGCCGCGTAGGGTGCAGGACACCACACGACTTCCAGCCACTTTTTTGATTTAGTTTTACATATTTTTCTTTCAAATCCCCGAGCGGATGGGTGAAAATAAAAAAAGCTTAAGCTCACCACACCACACTTCCGCGTTCAGAGTCCGTGTCGTGTGTCAATTAAACCCATCATAGCTCCCCTTCGCATCATCAGGACAGGCTGCTGTTACCGCTGGCGCACGCACAATCAGTCCGTCTCTGTTCGCATCAGAGCCTCCAATCAACCTATTGGCAGTCGAAAATTACAAAAAGAAGTGGAAACCCTTTCCCTACTTTCCTGTGCGTGTCACACGAAGTATACGCACAACATTACGCCCGGTAAGCTGGTACATACATCCACACGTTGTTTATACAGTAGTATACAAAATAATAGCTGGTAGCTTGCAATATCACGTAGCGGAAAAGGGTCTGCGACAACACGCCTGATCCGAAAAATCAGCGCTTCGAACGGTTGCAGCTTTTCCGTTCCGCCAATGAAACAAAACCACGAGAACAAACAAAAACGAAAAGTCCTCGGCAGACGCGCTCTCTCTCACCCATCAGACCGCTTGACAGAATCCCGCCGAGGTAGAGGTAGGTCCGGCGCTTGGCGAGGAGGGCGGCTCCGGCGAAGCACACGAAAACCATCGTCGTGGCAAGCAGAGCGGTGACGAGAATGGCGGGATCCACGCGCAGCACCAAGTCTATCAAGGAGCCGAGAGAAAAGCCCTGCACGAAACACAAAAAAAAACAAAAAAACAAAAAAACACACACACCATCAACAACAAAACATCAACAACGAAACAAAAACAACAAAAGAGAAAAAAAGGCATACGCACGTACGTCAAAATTCAGAACGAGTTACTTACTGGTACCGTTTTCATTTCTTGTTGTTTTTTCAAAGTGCAGGGATTCGTACTAATACACCAAAACATGAATGAGAGAGGAAACGGAGCGACAGTCGCCCACCATGTCGGGAATCAAAACGAACCACGTACGTGGCGGGTGGGGATTTTTTCGTCAGAGATTGAAGCAAAAAAAAAACAAAGCAAAACATGTTGACATTAT